>CAKNYM010041960.1:9950-44625 GCA_932195095.1 Andricus curvator | reverse complement strand
ATATATACATATATAAGCCAAAAACATTTTATTTATATAACAAAAACAGTAAAATTAATTAAAAAAGACGAATTTTCAACAAAATAGTTATAAAAAAAAGCATTTTTAACCAAAAAAGTTGAATTTTCAACCAAAAAGATTAATTTTCAATCAAGAAGATTAATTTTATACTAAAATTATGAATCTTCAACAAAATAGTTGAATCCTCTACCAAAACAGATTAATTTTTAAATCTGCGTAGATTTGAATCAGTTAAAAATTTTATTGATTTCAATCAGTGACTGAATTCTATCTCTAACCATTTTTAAACAAAAATTATCAACTTTCTACAAAAAGAGATATAAGTTTTGAAACCAAAAAGACGAATTTCTCACAAAACAATGAAATTTTAAACTCGAGAATATGAACTTCCAACAAAAAAGTTAATTTTCAGTAAAAAAAAATTATTTCTAACGAAAAAAAAAAAAAATTTACACAAAATAGTTACATTGTTAACCAAGTAGTTAAATTTTCAACCACAAAGATTTATTATTTATACGAAGAAGATTAATTTTCTACAAAAGAGTCGAATTTTCATCAAAATAGTTACATTTTTAACCAAGTAGTTGAATTTTCAACCAAGCAGATGAATTTCCAACGAAGTAAATAAATTTTCAACCAAAAAAGACGAACTTTTAACACAAAATAGTTATATTTTGAACCAGAGAGGTAAATTTTCAACTTATATAATGAATTTTAAAATGGAACAGTTAAGTTTTCAGTCAAAAGAATAAATTTATATTTATATATTATAAATATATATATATAATCATTTTCCATAAATTTTTAAATAATTTGCAACAAAATAGTTACATTTTCAACCAAAGAAATAAATTTTCAACTAAAATTATGAATCTTTAACAACAAAAATTAATTTTTAACAAAGTTGTTTAACTTTTAGCCAAGTATTTGAATTTTTAACCAAAAAATTTGAATTTCCAACAAAAATATTAATTTTTTTTCAACCAAAGTGATGAATTTTGAACTAAAAAGTCAAATCTTCAGCCAAAAAAAAATTTAGCAAATGTCAACTATTAGTCAAGCAGTTGAATTTTCAAGCCAAAAAGATGAATTTTCTACAAAGCAGTTGAATTTTAAACAAAAGAATTTTAATTTTCCACTGCACACTTATTTTTTATTTATATTTATGTATAATTAAATGTAACCGTCCGCGAAGGAAGGGACCTCATGCGCGGTAGCTTCATTTCGCAGGAGGAGCGATTTTTCCCAATTTTTTTCCGCATTAGGTCCCTTTCTCCGTGAACGGTCACAAATGTTTAAATTTAATACTCGATAGCGTTATTTGAATATTTTAAATTTTCCCGCCCTAATATACGACATTTTTGAAAGTTTGAAAATTTTCCAAAGTTTCATGAAACTTTTCATTTGGCCAAAGTTTCATGAAACTTTACAACTCTGAGACTGAGACCTAACTTGATGAGTTTAGGAACACTCGGAGGTTAGGTTCGGTGGTTTGGAGGGGGCAGAGCTGTCCGCGATATGAGTGTGGTGTATCCGCAAATCGTGTGTGCAAAAAAGGGCTCGATTATTAATTATTGCATTCCAAATGTTTTTGCTGAAGTGACGCCGGAATGAATTCGCGGATCATTGGACGTATCGTGTTACGAGCAGCGTGTTGAGCGGATCGCAAATAACCACTACCAATGGACGCGGCCATAGCAGAAATCGCGGAAATCTCGCTCATTAACTACTTCGATTAGTACATTACATTAAAATCTACATAATGCCGAAAAACGATGTGAAATTCAAGTGTCTACCAGCCACCTTCGCTTGGACCCTTTTGCTCAGCACCACAACTCTCTTTTTCTATTTCCCGTAAGTATTCCACACGCCTCTCACTCTCTTTTCTTTTCCCGTGCGCACACCGCACCAATCTTTTTCATCGCTCATTCCCAATGGACCCAATTTCAGATAAATTCCAAGCATGGATATAAAATCGCAGGTGTCAGTTGTGTAATTTCATCATTTTTTCGTTTAATGGTCATGTCGCTTCAATTGGTGTCGTGCGCTCACGTTGCTTTTTTCCCGATTTTTTACCCTCTTTAATGAGCGGGACAAGCCCATAACAAGTTAAGATAATCTAGAGGCAAAAACAAGACTTTTAAACCTATAACCCTTGCGTTTTTCTCGGAATTGCCGAGTTGATTTTCATGAGTTTCAGGCTCTGCTTTCAACTCTATAGGTGTTGAATAATGGTTATTGAGAGAGCGATTATTTGTGGAAGGTTGTTTAATGCGATTAGTTCTCGTAGTTATAGTTGATTCATTCATTAAATACGAGGAGAATGAATGAACTTTTATTGATAAAGGTTTTATCATAATTGTAGAAAACTTAACGATGGTGCAATATTTCTAAACAGATTTATTATCAGTTGCTCCGAAAGTCAGCTGTCAAGATTTTAGAAAGTAGTTCTAGGTCACGTTAAGATTGATGGGATATTTGTGGATTAATTAAAATCTAATTAGCACAACAAAAGTAACCTAATTCTGACTTAGAACTTCCTCCTCAATAAAAGTTCATTTTTCTTGCATGGATGATAGAATTCCACGTGGTTAATTTATATGCACCAGAACACAACACGATACTTTTTTTTTGTCTCACAATCTTTTTGATCATTGATAAAAATTGATATCTTAACTTCGGAATTAATATACAATAATTCTGATGTAAAATTATGTAAATATAACATTTTTAACACTTGTTTTGAATGCAAAATTTTCCTTCTTCCCGATTTTTCAATTGTTGGTAATGGAATTTTCAAAAGTTAAATTTTAAACAGTCATGAATGGAAGAAAATTGAAAATTCAGTTTTAAATTTTCTTCAATTTTCAGCAGTGGAAAACTGTAGGGTTGAAAATTGAATTTTCAAGCGTTGAAAATTTAATTTTCTATTTTCAACAATCAAATTTTCAATATTCTTCAATTGTCAACTGTTGAAAATTTAATTTTTCCGGTCAAAAAATCTAACATGATCAAAAATTGTTCAAAGATTCTAAATCACGTTCAAATTATAATGATTTTTGTTTGAAAATACCAATTTTCGATGTAAAACGCTAACGTAAATCTTTTTTTTTCTATTTAATAATTTTTGTTTAACATTTCTATTGAAAAATTGTAAAGATTATTTGAAATCTAATCATTTTTCATTAAAACTACCAATAATTTTCAACAAAAAACACTAACACAACATAGCAGAAAATTGTTCAGAATTGTAAATCTTAATCGAAACCTAATGATTTTTCTTAAAAATGCCGACTTCCTGCGAAAAACGTCAACATAAACTTGATTTGTTCCAAAATTGCAAATCTTCATTTAAATCAATATAGAAATCCGCTAGCTTAACCTACAATTGCACACAAAAAATTTAATCTTTTTTTAAATCTAATGTTTTTTAATAAGGATACCAGTTTCTGGTGTAAAATGCCATACTAACTAAAAAAAAATATTACAAATTGTTGAAAGATTCTAAATCTTGTTCAAATTTTTATGTTTTTGTTTAAAAATACAAATTTGTTATGTAAAAAGCCAATGTAACCTAAAATTATTCAAAATATATGAATCTTCTTTGAATTCTATTGATTTTAATAAAAAAACTTAATTTTCGACGAAAAACACTTACATAATCCGAAATTGTTCAAGCCCGTGAAAAAAAAACATTGGATTTAAATCTAATTATTTTAGTTTAAAAATACCGATTTCAGGTTGAAAAATGGTATATCTTCTCCGAACTCTAATGATTTTTGTTAAAAATAACCGATTTCCTGTGAAAAACGTGAATAGAACCTGGAACTGTTCAAAAATTGCAAATCTTTTTCGAACTATAATGATTTTTGTTTTAAAATACCAATTTTTTGATGAACCTTTTAAAATCGAACTATTTTCGTTCAAAACTGACGATTCCGGGTAAAAATTCTAATAAAACCGTAAATTGTGGAAAAAATTGTAATCTTTGAAATCTAATAATTCTTTATCAAAAATATCCATTTCTGGTGTTTATGGTTTTATATTCAAATTCGTTTTTAAAAATATTAATTTCCAGCGAAAAGCACTAACATAAAATATGTATAGTATTTTCAATTATTTATTAGATAATTTAGAAGTTTTAATTCAACCGCGCAACAGCATTAAAACGCACAAATTTTTCTTAATTCGCTCAAGGTTTCCTATGGGTTTCTTATCAAAAAGGATTATTTGCAGATTTAATTTTCAAAATTTCAAATTTAAGATGTAAAACAACTGTTATCTAAAATGATAGACAAGCAATAAGAACAATATTTTTGATAATTGATAGAAATTGAAGACCTAACATCAGAATTAATATTATCATTTTTTACAATATATTGATAATTAAACCGTTGCATTTTTAATAAAAAAATACCAATTTCCGACGAAAAATATAAACATAACCTATTATTGTTCAAATATTGTAAATATTCTTTAAAATCTTAAGATTTTATATTAAGAATATCAATTTTAGACGAAAAACACTAATGCAACAACAACAAATTATTGAAGATTGTAAATATTCTTTGAAATCTAATTTTTTTGATTAGAATACCAATTTCCGACGTAAACCACTGACATGATACACAATTTTTAAAAGATTCTAAATATTATTTAAATTATGATTTTTGATTACAAAAAACGATTTCATATGAAAAACGTTAATATAACCTAATACTTTTTTAAAATTAAAAATCTTGTTCAAACTATAATGATTTTTATTAAATACCCATTTTTAGAGAAAAACGCAAACATAATCTAAAATTGTTAATCTGGTTCAAACTATACTAATATGTTTTTGTTTTAAAATAACAGTTTTTGGTGTAAATGCTAACGTAACCTAAAATTGTTAAAAAATTATGAACTTTAAAAGCTAATGATTTTTGTTTAAATAAACGGATTTCCTGTGAAAACGTTAATATAACCTGTGATTGTTCTGAAATTGCAAGTCTTATTTCAATTATAATAATGTTTGTTTGAAAATACTATTTTTTTTGGTCTAATACAAACATAATCTAACATTGTAAAAAGTTGTGAATCTTCATTAAAATATAATTTTAAAAATTTTAAATACCAATATCCGACAAAAAACACTAAAATAATCCAAAATTATTAAAAGCTTCTAAATTTTGTTCACATTCTAAGGATTTTTGTTTAAAATACCAATTTTCTTGTGAAACGCTACAACGTAATCTAAAATTGTTAAAAAATTATGAACCTTCAAAATCGAATGTTTTTTTAACCGATTTCCTGTGAAAGACCTAAATGTAACCTGAAACTGTTAAAAACTGGCAAATTTTGTTTAAACTATAATGATTTTTGTTTTAAAGTAAAAATTTTTTTGTGAAACGCTAACAAAACTTAAACTTCTTAAAAGTTATGCATCTTCTTTGAAATCTGTTTTTTAATCAAAATTTTTTTAAAGATTCTAAATCTTGTTCAAATTATAATCATTTTTGTTTTAAAATACCAATTTTAGGTGTAAAACGCTATCATAACCTAAAATTGTTCAAATTTGACATTCGTCTCAAAAATATATTGTTTTTAATTAAAAATACCAATTTCCGACGAAAAATACTAACATAATAGCAAATAAAGTAACCTAAAATTGTTCAAAAATTACGAGCTTAAAAAATCTAATGATTTTTAAAAAATCCCGATTTCCTGTGGAAAACGTTAACATAACCTGAAACTGTTAAAAATTGTAAGTCTTCTTCAAACTATAATGATTTTTGTTTTAATGTACCAATTTTTGGCGTGAAACGCTAACGTGTTCTAAAATTATTGAAAGTTGTGAATCGACTTTAAAAATATAATTTTCAATTCAAAATACCAGTTTTCGACGAAAAACACTAAAGTAATCTAAAATTGTTCATAGATTCTACATCTGAATGAAATTATAATGATTTTTGTTTAAAAGTACCAATTTTTGGTGTACGCTATAGCTTTTTACACAAAAAATTGGTAATAAATAGGTTATAACGAAACATAAAATTTGTCAAACATTTTTGACCCTTGAAAATCTAATGAATTTTGTTTAAAAATGACAATTTCCGGTAAAAAATGCTAACAAAACCGAAAAATACAATTAATTGACAATTTGTGACCTTTGAAGTCTAATAATTTGTTATTACAGATACCCATTTCCGGTGTGTAAAATGCTAACATAACATAAAGTTGTTCAAAACAAAGAATCTTAATGATGATTTTGGTTTGAAATTCCACGTGAAAAGCACTATCATTAAACATGTATGATATTCATAATCATTTATGATATAATCTTAAGGGTGGCAGTACAAAACTATATAATCAACAAAATCGGAATTTTTCAGGAAAGCGGAAAAACATTCCGTAAAATCTAAATCACCCTTCTAAGATAAAACAAAAGTCCACTAATCAGTGGAAGTGTTGCTAAATTTAGGCCAAAAAGTTTGATTTGGAAATTGACAATCTCAAAGTGATACTGACCACCAATTAGAATATATTTGGCTGCAGATTGCGATAAAAATGTTATCTTTAGTTTAACTATAAAATAAAAACTTACTCCCGAATATTGAGTTTCTGAATGAGAGAAAGAAAGTTTTGATCTAAAGAGTTTAGCCAATTCCGAGTAAATCGTCTAAGAATTTTGAAGTTACAATATCACAGGTTTCGAAAATCGGTATTGAAAATCGAATTTTTTAATTTTTCACAAAAATAAAAACTTGCTTCTGAGATATGGGGAAGCTAAATAAAAATAAGAAATTTTATTAAAATGATTGAGAATTAAACTTAGGATAAAAGTGGCATATTTCTTAAACCTTTAGTAAATTATTATTTTAAGATCTCAATTATATTATTGCAGTATTAGATCTTATTATTGGTTCAGAGAACCTTTTAGATTGAAGAAAAAAAATCTGCATTTTTCCAAGAGTGTATATAAAAATAGTTCAATGCGCGATAAATTCTTTGAAGCGTGTCTAAAATTAGGTGGATTTAAAAAAGAAGATATAGGTATTATCTCAAGTTGACCTCATTTCATTAGCAGTTCTACATAAAAAAAATTCCTCACACTCGTTCTAGGATTTCATCTTATAAGAATAATAATTACTCTAGGAACAACATTTTATTACAAGTTCTAGTTTCAGAGTCTTTTTAAAATACATAGGTCACTCTGAAAGTTTCTGGAATGAATTGGAAAAAATAATTTTTTAACGCAATCTGTATTATATCTTTTCAAATTAGTCTCCATTAATACTTATACTGTCGTGCATCCTTTGACTGTCATTTGAAGACTTGCTCTCAAAAACACTATTAGAAGTTTTCCGCTTCACCGTTTCTAGAATCTCATTCCAGAAACTTTCAGAGTTACCCATGTAGATAAATTCTCCAAACTCCTTAAAAAATTGTTATTATTTTGTCCATATTGGTGAATTAAACTTATTTCTTTATTTTTTGGGAATTACAGGTGTCAATATTACATTGGACCGTACCCATGGGTTCCTGCGTTACAAGGAGTTATCACCTTCTTCGTCTTGGCAAATTTTACACTAGCGACGTTCATGGACCCTGGAGTTATACCAAAAGGTATGATTTTAAATTGAAAGCCTTTGAAATTTATAAATAACTAAGATCACCAATGTGTGTGTAGTTATTCGATTTAAAGGGAAAATAATTTTTATTAAAAAATAAAACTTTGGAATAACTATTTATTTGTAAAAGTTTTTAAACACCTACATCTGAGCTAAAATTAGATTCTGAGAATTAAGAACAAGGAAATAAGCATGGTCAGTTTTGTTTGTAAACTTATATAAATATAATTTTTTTAAGATTCTTGAGAAAATTCAAAAAGATTTTCGAAGATTTCAGATGTGTCGAAAAAGAATCTAGAAAATGTTAAATAAAATTTTATTTGACAGGATTTTACAAAATATTAGGAAAAATTCGAGTCCCTTTAAAAGATATTTAGGACGCTTAGAAGTTTCGAAGAAATAAACAAATATTTGATAAATTTTCGGAAATCTTTCCAAGTTATAAAATATTTATAATATTCTCAACCCCTATTAAATTCCTGTTTAAACTGACTCTAATTTTTGTTAAAATTTTGGAAAATCATTCAAAAATTTTAAAATTACCTTAAAATCTTCCATATTTTTCGAAATCTTTTGAAATGTTTTAAAATGTTTTTAAATTTTCTTTAGAACTTAATTTATCAAAACAAATAATTAGTTCAAATTTTCCCTATGAATGGTAAGACAATTTTTTTATTCTCTTGAAACCTTTCAAAATTTTTAAAAATCTTCTAAACTTTTTGTTCAAAATCTTCAAAAATCTACATTTTGTTTGAAAAAAATTAAAATCCTTCAAAATTTTGAATTATTCTTGAAATTTTTTCCTAATTTCTAAATGTCTTTTAAAATTATTCAAATTTTTCCTAAAATTTTAAAATTGTCTTTAAATCTTCCAGATTCTTTCTTTAAAAGTCTACATTAAAAAAAAAAGTTTTTTAATCTGTTCAAGTTTAACATTATTTTTGAATCTTTTCGAATCTTCTAAATATCTCTTGTATTATTCGATTTTTTTTTAATTTTGTAATCTTGCCAAATTGAAACATTTTGCTTTGTAGCCTTCTACACGCTATTACAAAATTTTAGCAAATCATTTAAAATCTGTTAAACATTTTTCAATTTTCTCTTAAAATACGTTTTTCAAAATAAAATAAAAGCTTTTCAAATTTTCCATTGAATTCGAATTTTTCCTAAAATTAAAAAGAAAATGCCCTAAAATCTTGCAGATTCTTCTTTGACAAATTTGGAAATCTTTAGAAATCTTTTGAAATATTCTCTTAAAATGAATTTTTCAAAATAAAAAATCATTCTAAATTTTCTTAAAAATCTAATTAATATTTCTTCATTCTCTTGAAACCTTTTAAAATTCTTTAAAATCTTCTCTTTTCGAAATCTACATTTTTTAATTTTTTCAAATCTTTAAAAGATTTAAATTATTTTTGAATCCTAAGAATATTTTTTTTTGTTCTCTTAAGACCTTTCAATATTCTTAAAAAGTTTATAATTTTTGTTACGAAATTTTCAAAAATCTAGATATCTTTTAAAATTTTTTAAAATCTTTTCAAGTTTTAATTATTTTCAAATATTTTTAAAACTTCTAAATATTTCTTAAACTTACTAGAGTTATTTCTAAAATTTTGTAATCTTGCAAAACTGAAAATTTTGGAAATGTTTGCTTTAAAATCTACATTCTGTTTTGAAGTTTTAGGAAATCATTTGAAATGCTTTAAAATCTTTTCAAATTTTCTCTTAAAACTAATGTTTCCAAATAAAAAATCAGTTGAAATTTTCCCAGGAATCTTAATAATTGTCTTTTTTTCCCCCTTGAAACCTTTAAAGTACAGTTTTCCTAAAAATTAAAAAAATCTTGCTAAATTTAAAAAAATCGATTCAAAATCCGCCAGGTTCTTTTTCGACACATTTTGAAATCTTCAAAACTTAAAATTAATTTTTTGTTTCAAATTAAAAACCTAAACCATTTAAATTTTTCCAGTAATGTTAAAAAAATGTTATCTCAAATCTTTCAAAGTTATTAAAAAGTTTCTAAATTTTTTTCGAGTTCTTCCAAATAAGTTTTTGACCATAAATCCATATTTCTTATCTCTTTGAAAATGTGAAAAAGTTGACAAATTACAGTGTGGTAGCAAAATGGTTACGAAATTTTCAAAAATCTAGATATCTTTAAAAATTTTTTTAAATCTTTTCAAGTTTTAATTATTTTCAAATAATTTTAAAACTTCTAAATATTTCTTAAACTTACTAGAGTTATTTCTAAAATTTTGTAATCTTGCAAAACTGAAAATTTTGAAAATGTTTAATTTAAAATCTTCTACATTCTGTTTTGAAGTTTTAGGAAATCATTTGAAATGCTTTAAAATCTTTTCAAATGTTCTCTTAAAACTAATGTTTCCAAATAAAAAATCAGTTGAAATTTTCCCAGGAATCTTAATAATTTTCTTTTTTTATTCCCTTGAAACCCTTCAAAGTACAGTTTTCCTAAAAATTTAAAAAATCTTGATAAATTAGAAAAAAATCGATTCAAAATCCTTCAGGTTCTTTTTGGACACATTTTGAAATCTTCAAAACTTAAAATTAATTTTTTGTTTTAAATTAAAAACCTAAACCATTTAAATTTTTTCCAGAAATGTTTAAACAATGTTATCTCAAATCTTTCAAAATTATTGAAAAGCTTCTAAGTTTTCTTCGAATTCTTCCAAAGAAGTTTTTGACCATAAATCCATTTTTCTTATCTCTGAAAATGTGAAAAAGTTGACAAATTACAGTGTGGTAGCCAAATGCTAAGAATATAATTATTTCCTAATATAATAAAATATAATGATAAATAATATATATATATATATATATATATGTATAATAAATAAATAATATAATAAAATCATTAACAATAAAAACGTTCTCTTTTATCAATAATGCTTAGAAACATTCAGAAATATATTTCATGTTTTCGACAACAATGTGTCCGATATTTTCAAGATATTTGGTAACATCGCTTTTTTAGATAGGATTTTCTACTAAATAAATGAGGTATTCTATAAGATTGTCTATTTTAAAACGGCATATTCTCATAAATTCTATTTTCATTTTCAAGCACCTCCAGACGAAGATCGAGAAGATGACTTTAGGGCTCCACTGTATAAAAATGTCGAAATAAATGGAATTACGGTTCGGATGAAATGGTGCGTCACCTGTAAATTCTACAGGCCACCAAGATGTTCACACTGCAGTGTTTGCAATCACTGTATCGAGGTAAAAATACTTCTTAATTACTAAATCAATTCAATTCATTTTCCATAAAAGGCTATTGATTTATAATCTTTAATATGCCTTTTATCGAACAATAGAGACGTAACCGTGAATCATAGCTTACAAAATAAAATAATTCCGGCCTCATATTCCTAATCGCTATCATTTATCATCGAGAGATATTTATCTATTCAGAAACATCCACTTATATAGAAATTTCGGTTTCTAATCTTATCTCTTGAAACCCAACTGATGATTTCAGTGAAGGTATTTTGTTTATCGTCGATTTTTAACGTTTTAATTTCTATTTCAGACATTCGACCACCATTGCCCATGGCTAAACAATTGCATCGGCAGGAGAAACTACAGATTTTTTTTCTTTTTTCTCCTCTCGCTAAGCTCACACATGCTCAGTATATTTGGACTTTGCCTCTACTTCGTGCTGTTACACAAACAGCAACTCGGAGAAGTTCAGACTATAGTAGCGTATCCTTTATTCAACTTCGAAGGACAAACGTCTCATATTATTCTTTTTTCAGGCTTTTTTACACCAAGAATGATTTTAATGAGCTACAGAAATTTAAATTAAATTACTAAAAACCAGTCCGTTGAAGAAATGACAATCAAGCTCGTAAATTAGTATTTTTTGAATTTGGGTGTGTGTGTGTGTTGTTTGAATCAAAGAGAGAAAGATTTACGTTTTAAAATAAACGTATAAAAACAGTAATTCTGGTTTGAAACAGCGGATTTTGGAAGAGATATCTATAATTCTGAGTTTGAAAAGGGAATTCTCGAAAAGAATTATGATTAGAGAGCGGATTATAGTCACTGTGAAGTTAGCTGTCGAGCGCCACTCAGCTCTCTCACGCGGAGAACCCCAGCTAGACCATAATTTGTTCTTAATAATTTCGAATTGAAAGAGTTTGAAATTTAAGACAAATGTATGAAATGATTTTGAATTGAAAACGTTCCAAATCAAAATATTTTATATAAGTGAAATTGTGAAAAAGCGACAATATTTCGAATGGAATGAAAATATATTGAACTTGTATCATTTCTGAATTAAAACGTTAAAAATGGGATAATTTTAAATTGAAAAAATTTTTAAACAGAAGCTTTTAAAATTCAAAACGTTCAAACTAAAAATTTTAAATTTAGATAATTTTATTAGGAAGAAGTTGAAATTGTCTCATTTCTAATTCAAAGGGTTCAGAATTGAAGAATTTTATTTTGAGTTCAAGAATCTCGAAATTGAATGATTTCAGATTAAAATTTAAAAAGAGGACAATTTGAAAACGTTAAAAATGGAATATTTTCCGAGTAGAATTTTCAAAAAGAGATCATTTAAAATTCAGAGGAATGAAAATTGTATTATTTCCATCTAAAAGCATTCAAAATTGAATAATTCAAAAGTGAAAACTTAAATTTTAATAAATTTAAATTCAAAGCGATTAAAATTTGACAATTTGGAATTGAAAACTAAATTGAATATTTTAAAGTAAAAGCTTCTGAAATTCTTCAAATCTAAATTTTTATTAAATTTACAAAACTATTTATTATAAAAATTTATTAGACAAATTTTTCTAAAATCAAAAAATAAGTTCATCTTTATTTTCACCGTTTAAAATGGAAAAATATTCAATTCTAAACCTTTAAAGTTAAATGAAAATTTATATTACTTTAAATAAATGTAATCGTTTAGAAATTAACAATTTTTAAATTGTCATTTATACTTTTCGAAATTCAACCATTTCATTTTTAATCGCAAAATTTAAACTACTTAAAGTACTTTAAGTAAATTCAAATTGTTGAAAAATTAACAATCTTTATGTTTTCAATTACACTTTTCGAAATTCAACCATTTCAATTTTAATCGCTTTAAACTCAATAGAAAAATTGTTTTCTTTTTTTAAACTGAGTTCGAAATGGCGAATTTTTTGGAACATTTTTCAAATAAAACAAACTTCAGAATTCAATGCCTTGTTCTAACATCTGCTCATTTTAAGGCTTGAATTTGAGAAATTGTCTTAATTTTTCATTGTTTTGAATTTATTCTGGAGGAATTTACTTCAAAATTGTTTAATTACAAATCCCTTCAACTGAAAAGCACGAAACTATCATGTCTTTCATTTTGATACTCTACAATTTCGAAGAATTTAAGAAACCAGCAGGTTTTGTCTTTTTAAAATTGAAACCAAACTATTTAGAATATTCAAATCTAAAATTATTATATTCGAACTGACTAAAATTGAATTGGTTGAATTTTGAAAAGTATAATTGACAATTTGAAAATGGTTAATTTCTAAACGATTGAATTTACTTAAAGTAATGAAATGTTTTAAGGGTTTGAGTACAAAAAAGTTTTAATATAACAATTTATATTAATATGACGATATAACAATTTAAATTTTTTCTATTTTGAACGCTGAAAATCATCCAATTTTAAACGCTTTTATTCAGAAATGACACAAGATCAATTCCTTTTCATTCCATTCGAAGCATTTTCCTTTTTCAAAATTTTACCTGTCTACAATATTTTGAATTGGAAAGTTTTAAATTCAAAATCATTTCATACATTTTTCTTGAATTGCAAACACTTTCAATTCGAAAATCTCTAATCCGCTCCCTAATTATTATAATTCTGACTTTGAAGGCGGAATTTTTTAAATGAATGATAATTTTGAGTTGGTTCAGGGAATTTTCCAAAAGAATTATAATTCTGATTTGTAATATGGAATTTTGAATAAGAAATATAATTCTAGCATGGAAGAGAGAATTTTCCAAAAGAATTAAAATTCTGAGTTAGGACATGGAAATTTCAAAAAGAAGTATAATTCCCAGACTGGGAAAGTGAAAAATTGACCGGGAGAAACCCGGGAATTTAAAATCATCCGTCAGGTAGACACTCTGTGTTGTCATTAGTCAGAATTTTTAGTTTCGAATCACCTTATTTTTCACTATTAGTTCTTATTTTTTGCCACGATTTGTATTCCTTAACTCGCTAAACAGAATGGTACTCATGGGCGTGGTGACGTTGCTGGTAATTCCGATATTCGGTTTAACCGGTTTTCACGTAGTGCTCGTCTTCAGAGGACGTACGACGAACGAACAAGTGACAGGAAAATTCAACACAGGCTACAATCCTTTCTCCCGTGGATGTTTTCACAATTGCTGTTATACGCAATTTGGACCACAGTTTCCAAGGTACTTAAAAATTACAATCTTATTATGTTTAATATTGATATCTTCTCGGAAAAAGTTGTATATGATTAAAACTTTGAACCTTATTTTCTCAGTTTGACAGTCAGTGGATATGGCGCATTCTAGCTCGCATACGACTTATGTTCGAAAAAATTATCAATTTCAGGGTGGCTGCAGGCCAGGCAAAACCTGGAAGTCAGGGAATTTTGTTTGGTCAGGAAAAAGTGAGGGATTTTGAAGAAAAAAATGCTAAAGTCTGGGAATTTTTATAAGAATCTCTTTAAGCAACTGTCCAGAATAATCAGGGTTGCCACAGGCACTTTCAGTCACTTTTTTTTTTGACTCAAATCACTTTTTAGTCAGATTTTTCAGATTGAATGCAGGTTTATACTTATATCTGAATTTTTTTAAATTCGTTTGAAACATTGTATGGCATTTTAAAAGTTTCCTAGAATTTTTAACAGATTACAATAATTGGAAGGGATTTTAAAGGATTTAAAAAAATTTTAGAGTATTTTTAAAAATTCCAAGGAATTTTCAAGAGATTTCAAAATATTTCAAAGAATTTGAAATGTTTCGGGTATTTAAAAAGATTTCAAGTCGTTTACAAGAGATTTCAAATTTTTTAGCAATTTCTAAGAGTTTGAATGATTTTAAGAAATTTAAAATTTTTTAATGGGGTCTAAAAATGTACAAGGACTTTGGAAGATATGGAACGATCTAATAATATCTATATTTTTTTAGGATATTTGAAAAGATTTCAAGGGATTTCACCAGATTTCTGAGGATTTCAATGATATTACGGGATTTTAAAAGCTCTCAAGGAATTTTAATCAGTTTTCCAGGATTTCAGGAAATATCATATTTCATGTAATTTCACGGGATTATATAATATTTTAATGGACTTCCAAGAATTTATTCACAATAACTGAGGGATTTCTTAGGATTTCAAAGATTTTCAAATATTTCAAGGTACTTTCAAAGATTCGAAAGATTTTAGGGTGTTTTAAAAGATTTCACGAAATTTTCAATTGATTTCAATAATTTGAGGTTTGAAATATTTTAGGGTGTTTTTAATGATTCTTATGAATTTCTCATTTATTTCAGTAATTTAATGGAATTTCAAAGGATTTGAAATATTTTAGGGTATTTTTAAAAAATCCAAGGAATTTGCAAGAGCTTTAAAACATTTTAAGGGTTTTCAAAAGATTTTATAGAGTTTGAAATATTTTCTGATATTTAAAAATATTCCAAGGAATTTTCATTCATTTCAGTAATTTAATGGGATTTCAAAGATTTGAAATATTCCAAAGAATTTTTAATATATTTCAATTATTTGAAGGTGTTCCAAAGGATTTTAAAGATTTTAGGGGATTTTCAAGAGCTTTGAAAAGTTTTAAGGCATTTCGAAGGCTTTGAATGATTTTAAGGGATTTAAACCAACATTCATGGGGTTTTAAAGAATTTACTAGAATTTCAGAAGATATGGAAGGATTTCATAGGATGTATAAAAATAATCTACAAGGTTTTAAATTTAAAAAGGATCTATAAAAATTAAAATAGTTTAACAGATTGCAAGAGATTTTATAAAATTTTCGAGTATTTCCATAATTTTAAGGAATTGTAAAAGCTCTTAAGGTATTTTAATAAATTTTCCAGGACAAAGGAAATGTTATCAGATTTCATATAATTTTACGTGATTTTATAATATTCTAATCGATTTTAAATGATTTATTTACCGTAAATAAGAGATTTCGTAGGATTTTAAAGATTTGAGGATATTTTAAGAAATTTTCAATAAGTTGAAAGGATTTGAAATATTTTAGGGTATTTAAAAAGATTCTAAGCCATTTTCAAGAACTTCAAAAAGTTTTAAGGGATTTCATAAGATTTTAAAGGATTAAAAATATGGTAGGGAATTTTTTAATAGATTTCAATAATTTGAAGGTATTCCAAAGGATTTTAAAGATTGTAGATGATTTTGAAGTGCCTTAACAAGTTTCAAGGGATTTCTAAGGATTTTAATGATTTTAGGGGCCTTAAACCCATTTTCATGGGGTTTTAAAGAATTTACTAGAATTTCGGAAGATATGGAACGATTTTACAGGACCTGTATGGTTTAAGATATTTTAAAAGATTCCAAGGAATTTTATACGATTTTCGAGGATTTCAGTAGCTTTAAGGATTCCTCAAAGCTTTAAGGTATTTTAATCCATTTTCCAGGATTTCAGGTAATATCAGATTTCATGGGATTGTATAATATTTTAATGGATTTCAAAGAATTTATTCGCTTAATTCTACTCAATTCAATGGATTGTTTTGATTTTTTTGGGGGGGGGGGCCTTGTTTAACTAATTTTGAAGTCTTTTAAACCCACCTTTATTTCATTAAATTCTTTTGAATTCCCTAAAATTGTTCTAAACTCATTTCAAACTTAATGAATTCAATGAATTTTCTCATATTTTTTAGTTGTTTTCAATTCACTTGATTTTTTTAAATTCACCATGAAGTTTTATAAGTTTCATCGAATTCTTATTTCCTTTAAATTCCTCTGAGTTCACTCCAATTTTACTTAAATCAATGGATTTTTTTAAATTCCAATTGTTTCGGGTTTTTTTAAATTTATCCTCAATTCGTTCAATTCACGTGGAAACCTTATAAATTTCATCGAGTTCTTTCAAATTCAAAAGAACGTTAGTTACATCATTAATTCACATTAGTACTTTCAGTCACTTTTTCGGTTTAAATATGTCGTTTTTTTCAAGTAAATGAAACTGTGGCAGCCCTGAGAATATTAGTAAAAATTAATCAATTTAAATTGATTTAATTCCATTTATAAAAGACTCTTTATTAAAAATGTTACAAGATTACAATTTAGGACTTGAAATATTATTGAACAAGGAGACTGAAAAATTAGTCAGTGAAAGGTCAGAGAATTTTGAAAATGAATTTTTTCGGCCACCCTAGATTTGTTTATTTATGGTTGTGCTTTCATTAAAAAGCAGCAAAACCCTGGGAAAAAACGTGGAATTTCGTTTCTAAGAATCGCTAGACACCCTGTTGATTGAAATTGAACTAATGATTCCTTCTTTGCAGTTTAATTAAACCTGAAAAGTATTCAGGAAAACGACGCGGCGCTTGCACGTCCGACATCTCTATCATCGCCACTGAGAACCAGGTAAAAACCTACATGGATAGCAGCAATGGTGTTAGAAATGCCAGTTCAAATGCTTACAATAAGGTAAGAGCTAGCGCAGTAGCTCCATTTTTTTTAATTCTCATATAGCTACAGCGTCGGCGACGGCGTGACGCTTTCTTTTAATGCACGATGTTAACAGAGTTCTAAAAACGCTTCCGAGTCTCTCGGTTCCAGGTTTCAGTATGTATTACGTTCACCCTTTGGAAACTGCAAACGTGGAGTTTATTACACTTTAAAAGTTTATTACATTTTAAATTCTAAATTTAGAAACCCGCTGAAACGTGCCTCAAAGGCTAAATATGAGTTAGGGACCATCTGTAAATTACGTAACATATTTTTTCTCAATTTTTTACCCCCTTCCCTCATCCATGTAACAAGTCGTAACAAAGTGGTTGGAACCCCAACCTCCTGCCTATATTATGTTATTTTTTTAAATATTTTCAGCCATTTCTTATTAAATTCAATTTAGTTACTTACTACCTGAGACACCTGAATTATCATTCCTTTTTTTGTATATAAGGCAAAATTGATTACATATGTATGTAAACAATTATCAGAATTTCAAAAAAAAAAATCAACGCTTTCATTTCTACTGTTCAAAATTAAAGCATGTTTAACCACAAATTTATACGTTTAAATAAAGTTAATTTTTAAATCTTCAAAATTTTAAGTATTAAAGTATTTTCCATCTTAAATCTTCAAAATTGAATTATATTCCTAATTTTTTTTTTAAATTACATCATTTTAAACTATAAACATTTCAAATTAATGAATCCTTATTAGAAAAAATTAAAAATTGAAGAATTTGAAATTGCAAATTTATACATTTAAATAAAGTTCAATTTTAAGTCTTAAAAGTTGAATAATTTTAATTTTGATAACTTACTAGTAAAAGATGCATGTTTTAAGTTTTACAATTGAAAATTGTGTAATTCTGATGATTTTCGTTTGAAATATCTTCAATTTTGAAGATTTAGAATTAAAAACTCTTGACTTTTGATCTTCAAAATCATCCAAATTTAAGGATTTTTATTTATACGTCCCACATCACTCCCTTCCTCGCCGAGTGAGTCACGCTTACCCCGAAAGGGAAAATGGCTTAATGGTAAAATAAAATTGAAGAATTTTCCATTGTAAATCTTCAAAATTAAAATAGATATTCCAAATTAAAGTTCAAAATTACATAATATTAAACTATTATCATTCTAAATTAATGAATCTTCAATTGTAAATCTTAAAAATGAAAGAATTTTAAATTGTAAAGCTTTAAAATTTTAATACAAATCTTGAAAATTGAATCATTTTCAATTCTATATTTTCAAAATTCTAAATCTTTAAAATTTTAGAACTTTGATTTGTAAATCTTCAAAATTGAAGAATTTTTTATTCTGAAAATTTACAATTAAAAATTATCCAAGTTTTAAATTTTACAATTAAAAATTATGTAATTCTTATGATCTAAATTTTTAATTTTTTCAATTTGGAAGTTTTATAATTGAAAACTCTTGATTTTTGGTCTTCAAATTCGTCCAAATTTAAGTATTTTGATTTATACATCTTTAAAATTGAAGAATTTCCCATTATAAATCTTCAAAGTTAAACTCGATATTCTAAATAAAAGTTCAAAATTGCATAATTTCAAACTGTTAACATGCTAAATTAATGAATCTTCAATTGAAAGGTTTAAAAAATGGAAGAATTTTATATTGCAAATTTCTAAAATTGTAATATAAATCTTGAAAATTGAATAATTTTCAATTCTATATTTTCAAAATTCTAGAATTTTTAATTCTAACTCTTTAAAATTGTAGAACTTTGATTTGTAAATCTTCCAAATTAAACAGTTTTTAATTTTGAAAATTTATAATTAAAAATGATACACGTTTATGTTTTATAATTAAAAGTTCTGTAATTAAGATTTACATTTTAAATTTTTTCAATTTGGAAGATTTATAATTGAAAACTCTTGATTTTTGGTCTTCAAAATTACTCAAATTTAAGGATTTTGTTTTATACATCATTAAAATTGAAGAATTTCCCATTGTAAATCTTCAAAATTAAACATAGAGATTCCAAATTAAACTTCAAAAATACATAATTTTAAATTATTATTCTAAATTAACGAATCTGCTATTGTAAATCTTTAAAATTGTAATATAAATCTTGAAAATTGAATCATTTTCTATTCGATATTTTCCAAATTCTAGCATTTTTAATTCTAACTCTTTAAAATTTTAGAACTTTGATTTGTAAATCTTAAAAATTGAAGAGCTTTTAATTCTGAGAATTTACAATTAAAAAGTATCCAAGTTTTACAATTAAAAATTATTTAATTCTTATGATCTACATTTGAAATGTTTTCAATTTAGAAGATTTAGAATTGAATATTCTCGACTTTTGATCTTCAAAATCGTCCAAATTTAACTATTTTTATTTATACATCTTTAAAATTGAAAAATTTTCCATTATAAATCCTCAAAATTAAGCATTTTAAATTGCAAGGCGTAAAAATGGAAGATCCTTCTATTTTTAATCTTCAAAATTGAACTATTACCAAAAAAAAAATTATACACATTTAGAATGGAAGAATCTTCAATTGCAAATCTTCAAGATAGACCCATTTCAAAAAGATGTTCCAAATTTCATGAGTTTAAAATATAAACATTCAAAATTAAACAAGTTGGTGAATTTTTAATTGTAAATATCTTAAAAATGTATCAATGTCGAAAATTAAAAACATCAGAAAGACTTAGAATTCCAGAATAATTGAGAAAAATATATATTTTTAATTAAAGAAACCGTTCCTGTAACATATTTTTTTCATTGAACAAAAAATAACTTCAAAATGAAGAAAGTCATTTTAAATTGAAGAAAAATTTTCATTGGAACCAAAAACCATTTCTTTGAATCAAGAGAAATTTCTAAATAAAATAAATTTCAAAGAAACTTTTCTTTTAGTGCGAGCCAATTAATTTTTTTATGCAAAAGAAATGTTCTTTGAATCAAAGAATCGTCGTCTAAGAGTCGTTTAAGAACATCTTATTACGATATAAAATCCCAAATTAACTTATTTATTTATTTATTTGCTCTTAATCCCTACTGGGATAAAATGTTATATTTAAATAAAAGTAGTTTAAAATAAAAATTGATGTCTAAATTAAATTAGAAATAAAAATGGAAATTACAGTTGTATGAAATTCGATGTAGCTATTTTAATACTTATTTTAATTTATGGTAATTAATTATATTTTATATTACTTTAAATTTAAGCATGTATTTTAATTTCATAATTAGGCAATCAAAATAAGAAACATGTTATAAGTGCGTGTGATGCACTTATAACATGTGCTAGTATTATTAATTACTACTATAATATCTTCAATTATTAAATTATTTAATCTAAACTGTCGTCAAATCTAGCAAAGTAGATGACCAAATCTAAAGGTGTGTTTAATAAATAATGCAAAGTTAAAGCCACATAAAAATGTCTCATAATTTTGGGAGTAGTAGTAACTGTAAAAATTATTTTAAAAAATTGTCTTTGTAACGTTATTACAATCTTTTCTTGTAATGGTACTGAACTTTAACATCATATTATAATTTTTGATCACTGGATTTTCTATAGGGTTATTTTGTTAAAAATATTATGTAACATTATCAATTTACCCTCCCTCCCCCATGTAACTGAGCGTAATATTTTCCCTAACCCCCTTCCCTCCCAAAAAAAGCTGTTACCTAATTTATGGATGGCCTCTTCCGTGAATATAAAGGAAATTTCAGAACGTCAATTTGCATTTTAATTTGTCAATAATTCACTCCTGCCACCTCTTAAAATTAATCTATTCCGCGTAATTTTTATTTCCTTTTTAACGTGGCATCAGAAACTCGTTGAGAAATCTTTTACATAATGCAGAAATTATACCACGTTTGATTTATTTCCGAAATTGTAGGCTCACGCTTATTCATTAAAGCATGCGCAGAGCTATTAGTGTTGCTACTCTAGTTTAGACATTATCATTTAAATCTCTCTCTTTTTTAAAATTTATTGAAATTTTATTTTTATTTAGACTACGTCTAGGGACGTGCTTCCTTTCACCAGTTATCCAGCTGCCCAGTGGGAAAAAAAGTATTACTTTTGACTTCCCTCTTCCTTGTGTCCTTGTTTCCTTCACTTTATCGATCCCAAGGTCCTAATTATTGATGGTTCTAAATTGTTCTTAATGACTTGCGTGGAAAATTGGAGAAAAGGTTTTTGAATTTATTTTAATTGTAGCTATCACCTGGTCGCGATGGATCAGATACGGATATGGAACCGACGGCTTCACAATCAGCAGATTGTGAACCTACTCCTCCATTGCAAAGACATGGTTCTAAAAGTAACTTTTTCCTGCCATCTATGGAGAATAACGACTCTCCGCGACATCCTCTGCCTGCGCAGCATCGACATCCTATTCATTATCCTAGAGGCAGTCCACATCCCAGGCCGAGGTAAGCTCATTTTTCTCGTTTTATTATCATTTCATTTGATCCTAAAACAGGGTGTGTACCCTACCTCAGGGATGCCAGTCCGTCCCCTTTTTTCCCTAATCCCCTTTTTCCCCCTTTTCCCCCCCTTAAATTTGAAAAATCCCCTTAAATCCCTAAAATCGAGAATTTTGACCCAATTTCTCCCTTTTTTCACAATGTTTAGATTCATTTTTGTAAGAATGATCACATAGTTTCAAGACATTCAAAAACACGCGCCACAATTGATATACGCGGGCGCAATAAAATTCGCATACCTCTTATTGGATGTGATATATTCGCGTGCGTGAACTTTTTAGAACTGTGATTGGTTATTTTAGTAAGAAGTAATTATGATTGATTGCCAACGTGTGTCTGTGGGAATATTGCGGAAAATATATATAAGAACAAAGAAGAAGTCTCGCGAAAAATATTAGAGGTTAAATTGCAATTTAAGAACGAGTATTAGATACGTGTTTTGGGTTTTGAGGTACCACTGTAAAACAATTCGGAAATTTTCCCACTAATTTTGTACGTAAAATTTCCAACTTTGGGTAGGAAAAATTATTTTCCTAAAAAAGTTGGACATTTTCCCAATAATTTGGAAAATTTTCCTTTTGGAATGGAAATATTTCGATCGGTTTGGGAAATTTTATATAAATGTTTGGGAATGAAAAATTCCTACAATATTTGGGAAATTTTCCCAATTTATACTCAGAAAAATTCTCACTTCCATAGAAAATATTCTATTTGCCCTTGGAAAATTTGCACATGAGTTCAGGAATAAGAAAATCCCATACTATTTAGAAAATTTGTCAATTTCAGGAGTAATTCTACAAAACGTTTTCCATGAAAAATTTCTAGTACTAAGTAAGAAAAAATTTTTTCCATATAAATAAGCAATTTTTCTCAAATTCGATTTTTTTCAGATAATATTCCTTGTTTACTTGCATTGAAGTACATTTTTGACATGCAAAAGTGTAATTATTAAATTGCATATAATTATCAATACATTTGAAAATTTGTAATTACAGGTATTTCTTTATAAAACGACATTTAGTGTCACATTAATTTGAAGTAAAATTATTTTTTACAATTGCACACGCTTCGAAAGAGCAAATCACAGATTCTATATGATGAAAAAGCATTTATTATTACAGTAATTTAAAGTGAAATACATTTTTTTTTTGAAAATTACACGCTCCGAAAGAGCAAATTTTAGATTCTTTATTATAAAAAAGCTTTTATCATTACACTAATTAGAAGTGAAAATATTTTTGATAATTAAACGTTTCTAAAGAGCGTCTTACAGTTTATTTATAATAAACAACATTCAGTATTACATTAATTGAAAACAAATATTATTTCACATTTTTCGTGGAATCAACAAAAATTTTGTTGGTGTAAAATCTGCAGCAAAATTTTTATCCAAAACATTTGGTTAAATTAAGCAAATATTTGCTTTATTCAACAAAATTAGGTTTTAAAAGACTATAGCCGTCTTTTTGGGCCTCCATCTGTATTCATGTAGCAATATACCTACAGTGAAACTTCTATAATTAGAACCGCCGATAATTCGAATTTCCGATAATTCGAAGCTTCTTGTTGGCTCCTGCCAAAAGTCCTATTCTTTCAATGTTAAAAATATTCTATAATTCGAAGTTTTCGTTAATTCGAATAAAATTTGACATCCCGCGAGAGTTTATAGTTTCTATAATTCGAAGTACAAGAGCTTTCATTTGCGAAACTCAAAGAAGATCTATACCAATTTTCATACAAAATATAGTATTTATTAATGTATTTTCACTCCCCTTACACTTTAAAAAGATCCCCTTTTTCCCCAAAAAATCCCCTTTTTTCCCTAAATTTGAACGACTGAACCGCTGGCATCCCTGCTACCTGGAAAACCTGGAATTGTCAGGGAATTTTTATATACCTGTAAAAACCTGGAAATGTCAGTTCATTTTTTTCAAAGTCAGGTAATTTTTTCGAAAGCGTGCTTATTATTTTGTAATTGCAATATAAAATTAAATAACAATGATTTGTTTTAAATAAAATTCAGTATTGGTAATTTTTAATTGGAAATTCAATTATCAGTTTGGTTGAAAATTCATCTCTTTGGCTGAACACTAATTTTTTTACTGAAAATTTAAATATTCATTTCTTTTTTTTGACAATTTATCTTTTTTAGTTGAAAATTCATGTATTTTTTTGAAATTCCATCTTTTTGGTAGAAATTAATCTTTTTGTTTGAAAGTATGATTTTTTGTTGAAAATTCAACTGTTCCAGTTCAAGATTCATCATTTTAGTTGAACACTCATCTTTTTGGTTTATAATTCAACTGTTACAGTTGAAGATTCATCATTTTAGTTGAAAATTTATCAGTTTGATTGAAAATTAATTTTCGTAACTGAAAATCTAACTGTTCATTTACTGTTGAAAATTTGTAGTTTTTAGTTTAAAATTCAACAATTTGCATGACAAATTGTGTCCTTAGTTGGAAATTCAACTATTTAGTTTAAAATTCATTTATTTTGTTGCAAAATCGTCTTTTTTTGGTAAAAAATTAATCTTCTTGTTTGAAAATTCATCTTTTTGTTTGGAATTTCAAGTATTCTAGTTAAATTTAACTATTCCATTTTTGGTTGAAATTGATATTTTTTAGTTAAAAATTCCACTATTTGGTTGAAAATTTCCCTTCATAGTTGGAAACTCAACTATTTTGTTGAAAAGTCGTCTTTTTTTATAGAAAATTAATCTTGTTTGGAAATTCATCTTTTTGGTTGAAAATTCAAGTATTGTAGTTAAATATTCATAATTTTAGTGGAAAATTTATCTTTTCGGTAGAAAATAAAACTATTACAACAAAATTTATTTACAAACAAAAATTATTTTCAACAAAATAGCTAAATTTTTAACCAGAAAAATAAATTTTTAACAAAAATGATGAATCCTCAACCAAAAATCTGAATTTTTAATCAAATAGTTGAATTTTCAACACACAAGATGAATTTCCTACAAAGAAAAAGATAAACTTTCAACGAAATAAATGAATTTTCAACCAATAGTTAAATTTTCAACCAAAAGGATGAATTTTCAACTAAGAAGATTAAATGTCTATGAAAAATGATAACTTTTTGACAAAAAATGGAATAGTTAAATTTTCAGCGAAATAAATTAATTTTCAACCTAAGAAATTAATTTTCAACCAAAAAGATTAATTTTCTATCAAAAAAGTCAAAAAGTTTTCTTACTCTTGAACTTTAAAAATAAAATTTTTATATGAAAATAAAATAATTTCATACATTTGTGTAACATATATGTCCAGAAAAAACATTAAATATTTAAAAAATATTTAAACTTATTCGGATTATGTCACACGCGGCGAATCACATTTTGTCAATGAGAAAAAAAATCTGCTAATTATAAAGAATTGTAAGTAAATGAAAAAACTGGTGTCATTCATATTGAATTTATTGGAAGTTTCTTGCCATAATAAACACACTTCTGTTAATCATATACAAAGTTCTAAAATCATATAAGATTTTCTGTAAAATCTGTAACAAAATGCTGGAAAATGAACCGAGTTTTTTTTTCTAAAGCAAGGGTAATTAGTGCGCGCACAATGTTCCAGTCCTGTAAAAAATCATTTAAAATTATGACACGTCATCAAAATCATCCATTCCAACTCTTGAGTTTTGTTTCGAAATTATAATTTTCTTTTGTTTTGAATGGCTTTGTATAAAAAGCGATCTTTACAGAGGAATGAACGGATCTCGCAGTCACACGCCCGATCCTTTATCACCCGAAGGTAGTGGGTCGCCTGCAACAGGTCCACAAAGAGGTCAGGGCCAAGGAGGTGCGAGTCCAACGATGCAGCAACGAATCAAAGCCATCGGTGTACCCACCCCTCTTGCCATTTCCAGTCCAATTCGCAGGTATTTTTCCCTTTATTTATTCCCTATCCGTTGCAATATTGTACTATTTTCGATGTCCCTGCGCACCATCTTAACTAATAAAACCCAACAGCTGAAACTAATTCACTATTGAAATGACAAATGTTACTAATTATCAGAATCTTGCTGCATCAATGCGATTAATTTTACTGTGACATATTAGCTTTGCATGTTTCGCGATCCACATTGTAATATTGAAGTGCCGCTCTAGGATATTAACATTGTATCTCACGAGCACGTTGTGAAACAGATTAACGATCTTCGTTCTTTGTCAACCCTTTACAGGGCATGGTATTTTATAAGTAAGAGCAGAAAAGCGATATTTCTTTGTTATTCACACGTATCCTTCACTCTTAACTATTTTTGCACATCGCTTTCGCTGGATATTGTAAAGATGTTCTCCTTGTAAGAAACTAAAAATTCAACCTTGAATCGGAATTTGTTGATTGTCTAAACTTCAAACTCCCAGCGAATCAAAATTCTTATATTTCTATACAAAGAATTTTTTATTCACTTAAAAAAAAAGTTTGGGTGTCGATTGTACGGGAAACCTGGTAGTGAGGATTTTATTATGCGGGGAAAAAACGGGAAATACCTATGATTTTGGGTAAAACCCGTAATTTTCTTCGCATATCAGTAAAACGAAATTTCAATTTCAAATTTTTCACATTTTCAGGGTGTCTACTTGACCGAGAAAACCGTAAAAAGACCGAGAATTTTGTTCACCGGGAAATAACCGAAAATTTGTTTCAGTGACCGAGATTTTTCTTTTGAATGTACGTACTACATGCAAATTAAACGTGGTTTCATACATTTTATTACTCTAATTCTGAATTGGAACAGGGAATTTTTGAAAAATCATACTTCTCACTTGGAATAGGCAATTTCAGTAAAGAATTATTATTTAAAATTTGAGACAACAAATTTTCGAAAAGATTTATAATTCTGAGCGGGGGCAGGGAATAAATCAAAGAAATATAAAAAAATCCACGAAAAAAATTACAATTATCCTGACTGGGAACAGGGAATTTTCGATCAGAATTATAATTCTAAGTTGCGACATAGAATTTCAGTAAAGAAATGTAATTTTTAGTTTGGGGCAGGGAATTTCAGTGAAGAATTATAATTTTTAATTTGGGACAGAGAATTTTAGTAAACAATTATAATTTTGAGTTTAGGACATGGAATTTCAGTAAAGAAATATAATTTTCACAATTGGGACAGCGAATTCCCGTAACGTAAAAAATTACAATTTTTATTTGCGGACAGAGAATTTCGTAAAGAATTATAATTTACCTTTTAGGTTTTCTTTAAAACAGGAAATTTCGTTAAGAATTATAATTTGTACTTTAGGACAGAAATTTTAGTAAAGAATTATAATTTTGACTTTCGGGCCGGGAATTTCGTAAAGAATTATAATTTTTAATTTGGGACATTGAATTTCAGTAAAGAAATATAATTTTGACAATTGGAATGGAGAATTTCCGAAAAGAATTATAATTTTGACTTTGGAAAAGGGAATTCCGTAAAGAATTATAATTTTGACTTTCGGACAGGGAATTTCGTAAAGAATTATAATTTTCACTTTAGGTTCACTTTAGAACAGGAAATTTTGTTAAGAATTATAATTTAAACTATGGGACAGGGAATTTTAGTGAATAATTATAATTTTGAGTATGGGACAGGGAAGTTCAATAAAGAAATATAATTTTGACATTTAGCACAGGGAACTACCGTAAAGAATTGTAATTTTGACTTTTGAACAGGGAATTTATTAAAGAATTATAATTTTCATTTTATGATTACTAAAACAGGGAATTTGCGTAAAGAAATATAATTTTTATTTTGGAACAGGGGATTTCCACAAAAAAAATATAATTTAGACTTTAGGACAGGGAATTTTCGTAAAGAATAGTCATCGTTATTGTTATGACCAAAAATGATCTGATGTTCCAACTCAGAATTATAATTCTTTTCCAAAATTCCCTGTTCCAAATCAGAAATCTTTTAAAATGGTTAGAAATCTCATGAAATCTTTAAAAATCGTTCGGAATCATTCAAATCTTTTGAACTTTTTTAAATTGATCGGGGAAAATTAACAATTGGCCGCGAAAAAGCCTGAAAATGCCCGGGAATTTAAAATCATCCATCGGGTAGACACCCTGATTTTCCATCTCTTAAATTTTAAATTGTTTAGTTTAAAATACTTCAAATTCGATGTTTAATTTTGATAGCCCCCAACTTTATTTCGTTCTTTTCAAGGTATCAAACATTTTTCAAATGATAAGCCCAAAAATGTAATTAATTGAAATCAAATGCAACAATTTACAATTCTATAATTAAATCTCTAATTTGTTCAATTGTAGTCCCTTTTTTTAAATTTCTAAAGCTTGTAATTTGAAATTGCAATTTTTTTAAGTTTTTAAATTCTATATTCTGAATGGTTGAAAATTAAAATGGAAAAATCTTCCTTCTTTCCATTTTCAATTTTTTTTATTATACGAGAAAATAACATCAATCACGCATTTTTTCAATTCTAAATCCTGATCCGTATGGCTTGATTGAATAAACCTTAGAAATTATTTTTAAACACTTGCGCTTTCAAAAAAAAAATGTAGATAAATAATAAGTACGTCATTTCAAAAGAACCGACAATTTGGCAATCATCCGCGAAATCGACACCTTGATTATTTGTGTTCTAACTTGGATTTTTGTGAATTAAATTAGTCTATTAATTACCCATCCTATTTCAAATCGGGCAAAATTTCAAGAAAGTTCTAGGTCATGGTGTCAGAATGATTTAATATTTGGATAAATCATTCTATGGTCAAAAATCAAGGAACCTGTATTTCACAGTTTAATCAACAACAAAAATTTACAATAATTTGAAGATTACCTGCGAATTTTAAAAAAATTAGCAGAAAGTTTTTTTTAAATGCGGTATTTTCTGAGCGAGAGTAGGTATATCGGATATTTCACGGCCTAAAAAATGGTTTAGCTTGCATAAAACTGATAATAGGATGCCTTTTTTATATACCTATTAGCAGAATTTTTTAAAATATTGGAATAAATAAAAAGGTGGGGTATTCCTGAAAATTTTCTTTTAATGTTTTCAAAATTCGATAAAAAAATGAAGAAGATTTTCTAGAAAGCCCCAGCTATTTTATTATTTCTTATAATTTGTTTATAGTTTCTGCTTAAATAAGAAGGGAATCTTAACCAGTTTTATAGAGTCTTAACCATTTTTGAATCCGGGAAAATTTGTTTTTCTTCAAATACAATTTTTTATTTTTCCTCGTAAAAGATGCAAAATATCACAAAAGAGTAACAGATATTTTTTGTAGAGCTTTTCTAGATGTTTCAACTTTTATATATTGCCAACTATTTCTAAAAAAAATAGAAATTTTAAAACGTGTGGATTTTGAGAAAATCGACTTTCAAGAATTTTAGAAAAACGGCCGGCATTTTGCCATTTTCCAATTAAAAAAAAATGTTTTTTATCAATTGAAAGATCTACTCTCGTTCGAAAAATACTGCATTCTAACAAAACTTTCTGTCAATTTTTGAGAATTCACCGTTAATCTTCGAATGATTGTAACAAAACCAAAAAAAATTTTTGAATAAACACCCTAAGCTGAACCTCTCTGTCTGATTTAAAATTGAATTGGTCTAATCTGATCGAGTTCGAAATTTGACGGGAGTTGGAAGTTATAAATTTTGTGCCCTATGAAGGGTTAATTTGTGTCACCCTAAGATCCTAATTGGAACCTTTATTACCTCACTTTTGTACTCAACACCTCTGTTCGTGTTCTCAGTTGTCCCATTTCTTTTTGAAACTGTCCTTTTATATCGTCTAAAATGTACGATGTACATTTGTACAATTAACCAAGACAGAAAGAAATCGTAAAAAGAAAGTTACGCGTTGTAGCCCGACATTCTAGCAGAATAGTTGTTTGCACGTAAATATAAAAAGATATGTGGTATATAGATAAGTTTGTGTCCCACTGCAGGGGGTGGTAACTGCAAGGAGCTGCTTTCTGCCAACATGTTGCGACCTACTGCAGGTAAACACGAACTTCATCCTACGAGGACGTTCTGTAGTTTACAATTGTACGCTTTCTTGCATAAAAATAATTATCATCCGTTGTAAAAATCATTCATTCATAGTCTGACTGTGGAAACACTTTGCAGGGTGGCCGCTGGACAGGGAATTTACAAAATTTTAGAAGAAAAATCTATCCAATCACTTGAAATATCACAAATTTCATCTCACATGATATAACGAAATTTAAAATAAGTTCAATTGTTAAGTTTATCAATTGTAAAATCATGCAGTTTACAATGCGGAATTATAAAATCATTTACCTTACGAATTTTCCATTTGTGTTCTTCATTTTTAAGTGTACTATTTTAATTGAAAGAATTTTAAAATGTAATTTTGTTGTCCTAATAAATTACAAATTAAAAGCGTTCGAATTTGAAAACGTTGGGCAAAAAACGTTTCAAGTTGATCAAGTGTAAATATAAATTATTAAATAATTTACAAATTTTTAGAAGAAAAATCTATCCAATCACTTGAAATATCACAAATTTAATTTCACATGATATAATGAAATTTAAAATAAGATCAGTTTCAGCTATTTTTTTAATGTTAAGTTCAATCGTTAACTTTTTCAATTATGAAACCATTCAGTTTGCAATGCGTAATTCTAAAATCTTTTACTTCAAAAATTTTCCGTTTTTTTCTTCATTTTTAAACGTTCATTTTCAATTAAAATAATTTTTAAATGCAGTTTTGATGCGATTTTTAATCTGTTCAAAATTAAACAATTTACCGAAACAAATTGAATTGTTTCAAATCGAAAGGCTAGTGGTTACACAAATGTAAACGTCCGATTGAAACTTTATAAACTGCATATTTTCAATTTAAAAATTATTTCAAACTAATAGATTTACAATTAAACACACAATTATTCAAAACTAAATACTTTAACATAGAAAGCCTTGAATTGTTAAAATTTGAGAGAGCTGAATTTAAACTTTGAACGTTACAATTTGAATTGTTCAATTTTTAACATTTTTAAATTTTTTTAATGAAATTGGTGAATTTTTATGTATAAATAATAATTGAACAATTATGAATTTAAAAGAATGCGAATAATTTTAAGACATATTTTGAAGTTTTGAAAAGATTCAGACTTAATTAAAAACATGAAAAGATTTCTAAACAATTTTAACAAAATGTAGATTTTTTATTATTTCGAACAAAAAATTTAAAAGCTTTTTAAGCCTTTTGATAAATTTCAAAAAAAAAAATAAAATTTATTAAGGTTTCTAGGAAAATTGAAAATGATTTTTTATTCTGAAAAATTAATTTCAAGAGAATATTCAAAAAGATTTCAAAGTATTTCCAGAATTGTGAAAAAAGGATCTGCAAGATTTTAAAGCAATTTTTTTAATTTTGCAGGATTTGATCTATAATTAACAATTCAATAATTATTAACTTGTAACAACTTAAAATTAAAATAATTTAACTTCTAATTTAAAAAGTGTTCAGTGTAGAAAAAGAATCTGTAATCGTTCATTTTTTAATGTTTCTAACTTATAATTGCTTAAATTTATATAATTTTGCAATTTTACAAATTTGTTGATTCATTCTTCAATTTAAAGCGTTGAAAATGATGTCGTGGATTTATATTTTCCTAAATCTTTGAACTGTACAAGTTGATAAAGTTCAAAATTTAAAAATGTTGCTGTTAAACGGCATTTAATTTTTCAATTGAACGTGTTAAAAGCTGCCATTTTATGCTTGTACATTTTTGTAACTTTGAGTGTTTTAATTCTCTGTTTAGTTTTTATAACTTGAAATGAAAAAATTGTTAGCTTCAAGAGTTCGAATCTTTTAAGTTCAATGACCGTGAAAAAATTTTGTAAACTTAGAACGAACCGAGAAATGACCGGGAATTTTGTTCCTCGATTAAAGCGGCCACCCTGACTTTGGGTTCATAATTTTGATCCTTATTCGTTTTGATCACAGGCAACTAGCGCTCTTTATCTTTTTCAGTGATCGAACCGAATACGGGTATTTTTTAACGCTTGCAATTTTAAATTGTTACAAAAGAATTTGAATTTCAAATTTAGTGATCTTGCTTCAAAAGTGTTTGCACAAGTCTAGGAAAATTGGTGGCGGATGGATAAAGAGAGATGTATTCATTTTTCACTTTAATTTTGGTTTATATAACTTAGATGGTTGCTAGAAGTCCTGGAAGACCTAGAAAAGTTATGGAATTTCGAAAAAATCTCTGGAATTCTTTTAGTCGCAGATATTTCAAAGTATCAATAATTATTTTAATACTTTAAGGCGAATTTTAAATTAGCGAATTGGTACGAATTGATGTTTTTCTAACCAAAATAATATGATTATAATTCTTGAATGTTTGAAAATTATATAATATTATTAATGAGTTGTTTAAAATTCAATATATATTGAAAAGTCCAGGGATCACAGTCAGACACTGTAAAGCTATTTCTAAGAACTTTTCTTTAACACTTTAAAAATTTCGAAAAATATTGGATATAAATAATCCAGCGATACATTCGTTCTTTCAATCAGAAAATAAAAAAATGAAAATCTGACAAGATTGAATCAACAGTGTCGTTAAAGAAAGAAAATATATCTCACACTTCATTGAGATTGTGGTTCCTTATAAAAGTGTTGCATTTTTTAATTTTTGTTCATTACACTTATATTTATTTTTAAAAGAAAACAATTTTTTTTTTTTTAAAGAAAAATTCCCCTATTTGCCCTACAATTGAACTGCTGAACCACTTTGATCCCTGAAAGTCCTTGTCATTTGCATGGACATTTCAAACTAGTCTGAAGTTGGAGTTCATTTTATTCTTTTGTTGAAAATACAACAATTGTGTTAAAGTCATTCTTTTTGGTTTAAAATTCGTCTCTTTGTGTTAAAAATTGATCTATTTTGATAGAAATTGCATTTTTTTATTGAAAATCACAACTGTTTGATTGAAAATTCAAGTACTTAGTTGAAAGTGAAACTACTTTCTTAAAAATTAATTTTTTTTCGTTGATGATTCATCATTTTAGTTGTAAAACCTTATTTTTGTTCAAAATTTAACTATTTGGTTAAAAATTGAACTTCTTCAGAAAAAAGTTAACCATTTGGTTGAAAATTCCTGTATTTTGTTAAAAATTAATTTTTTTACATTAATTCAATCTTCTTGGTTGAGAATTCATCTGTTTAGTTGAAAATTTAACTATTTCGTTGAAAATTTATTTATTTTGCTGGAAATTTGAAATATTTTGTTGAAAATTCGTTTTTTTCGGTTTAAAATTTATTTTTCTAACTGAAGATTTAACTATTCTTTTTTTGGTTGAAAATTTATTTATTTTGGTTGAAAATTCATGTATTTTCTTGAAAATTTTACTGTTTTGGTAGAAAATTGACCTTTTGGGTTAAAAATTCATTTTTTTTTGAAGATTCAGCGTTTTAGTTGAAAATTCATGTTTTTTGTTGTTAATAATTTAAATATTTCGTTGAAAAAAAATTTTGTTTTATTAATTTTTTTAACTGAAATTTTAACTATTCCATGTTTGTTTGAAAATTGATCTTCAGTTGAAAATTCAACTATTCGCTTGAAAATTCCTGTATATTGTTAAACTTTTTTTTTAGAAAATTAATCTTTTATATTAAAAATTTTTCTGTTCGATTGAAAATTAATTTTTTGTTTGAAACTAAGTTTTTTTTAACTTTTTTTTTAACTGAAAATTTAACTATTCCATTTTTGGTTGAAAATTGATCTTCTCCAGTTGAAAATTCCTTTATTTTGTTCAAAATTAATTTTTTTTGTAGAAAATTAATCTTGTTAATATAAAATTTATCTTTTTGATTGAGAATTAATTTTTTGGTTGAAAATTAGTTTTTTTTAATTAATTTTTTTAACTGAAAATTTCACTATTCCATGTTTGGTTGAAAATTGTTCTTCCTCAATTGAAAATTCAACCATTTTTTTTTAAATTTCTGTATTTTGCTAAACATTTTTAAAAATATAAATTTAATCTTGTTGGATAAAAATTCATCTGTTTGGTGGAAAATTGAACTATTTCGTTAAAAATTTATTTATTTTGCTTGAAAATTGAACTATTTTGTTGATAATTAGTTTTCTTTCCAAATTTATTTTTGTTGAAAATTCATGTGTTTTGTTGTAAATTTTTCTTTTTTAGTAGAAAATTCATCTTTTGGCTTCAAAAATGTTTTTTTTTTTTTGGTTGAAGATTTAGCGTTTTAGTTGAACATTCATGCTTTTTTGTTGTTCAAAAGTTAACTATTTTGTTGAAAATTAGTTTTTTTTCAGTTAAAATTAATTTTTTAAACCGAAAATGTAACTATTCCATTTTTGCTTCAAAATGTATATGTTTTATTTAAAAATTTATTTATTTTGTTGAGAACTCGTCTTTTTGGGTTCATAGTTAAATTATTTTGGTAGAAAATCCATATTTTTGGATTGGAAAGTCAACGTTTTTGCAGGAAATTCGTCTTTTTGGCTTAAAAATTCAACATTTTGGTTGATTTTTTGTTCTGTATTGACTGAAAAATCTTTTTTTGGTTGAAAATTCAACTGTTTCGTTGAAATTTTCCCTTTTTCGTTTGAAAATTAAAATATTTTTTGGTGAAAATATCAACTAATACACTTTTCGTCGAGAATTCATTTTTCATCGAAGATTCGTCACTTTGGATGAAAATTTAACTATTTTGTTGACAATGTATTTATTTTGCTGGAAATTGGAACTATTTTGTTGAAAATTCGTTTTTTTTTCTGTTGAAACTTTATTTTTCTAACTGAAGATTTAACTATTCTTTTTTTGGTTGAACATTTATTTATTTTGGTTGAAAATTCATGTATTTTCTTGAAAATTTTA
>CAKNYM010041958.1:1288-11869 GCA_932195095.1 Andricus curvator | reverse complement strand
TTCTATTGTTCTTTTCTTTTTGTTTATAACGCCAAATATAAACAATTCTTCAAAAAACCGAGACTTCACAGGAAAAGAGACCAATATTTAGATGAGGTATGCAAAATATCAGACAAAAATATTCAAGCGTGCGGCCGGAAACTGGAATACCGTTTTATAAAGCTGATAAATCCCCTTAACAAAAGAGAATTCACAATCACCAAAATACAGTTGTCGATGCTTTGATCTTTATTTTTTCTTTCTTGAAAAGGCTAATATTATATTTTTGGTTCAGGATTCACCTCGTTTGATTGAAAATTCTATTATTTTGTTGATAATTTAATTATTTTGTTGAAAATGCAACTATATCGTTAACAAGTCATCTTTTCATCAAAAATTTTACTAATTTGTTGAAAATTCATTTTTTTAGTTGAAAGTTCATCTCTTTGGTTGAAAATTAACCTATTTTGATTAAAATTCGTTTCATCTTCAGTTGAAAATAAATTTGTTGAACTGAAAATTAAACTATTCCATTTTTGGTTGAATATGTACCTTTCTCAGTTAAAAATTTGGTTAAAAATTTATCTTTTTTAGTTGAAAGTTCAACTTTGTGGTTAAAAATTCATTTATTTTGTTGAAAATTCGTCTTTCTTGGTATAAATTTAATTTTCTTGGTTAAAAATGTATCCTTTTCAGTTAAAAATGAAATTGCCTGGTTAAAATATCAACCGTTACGTCGTTGAGAATTTATCTTTTTTGGTTGAAAAGTCGATTATTTGACTCAAAGTTGAACTACATTGTAAAAAAATTTTTTTTTTAGGGCTTCATAATTATAGTTGAAGATTCAACTATTTGCTTTCAAATGAACCTGTATGTTAAAAATTCTACTGTTTTTTTAGAAAACTCACTTTTTGGCTTGAAAATTCTACAATTTGCTAGAAAATTAAACTATTTGGTTGAAAATTAAACTTTTTGGTTGAAAAATCATATTTTTGGGTTGGAAATTTTGTAAATAATTTATTTTTTCATCTGAAAATGTAACTATTCCATGTTTGGTTAAAACTTTATTCCGTATACTGGATAAGTTGGAAATTCGTATTTTTTGATAAAACATTAATCTTCTTGGTGGAAAATTCATCTTTTTGGTTGAAAATTTAACAATTTTTAATTTAATTTAATTTTACCAAATTTTTTAATTTTCACGGCCAAAACATTAATTTTCCACAAAACAGTAGAATTTTTAATATAAAAGTTCATTTCAAAGGAAATAGTTAAATTTTCAACTATAATTATGAAGCCTTAGTAAAAAAATTAAATTTTTTGCAAATTAGTTTAACTTCAAGCCAAATAATTGACTTTTCAACCAAAAAAGATTAATTCTCAACGAATCATGTAACAGTTGAAATTTCAACAAAACAATTACATTTTCAACCAAAAAGGATAAATTTTGAATCAAAAATGGAATATTTAATCGTCAGTTTAAAAAAATTATTTTCAGCCAAACATGAAACAATTTTTCATCAAAATAGTTGAACTTTCAACCAAAGAGAAGAACCTTCAACTAAAAAAAATTAATTTTTAACAAAGTAGTTGAACTTTTGATAAACAAAATGGCTTTTTAACAATTTAGTAGAATGACAATTTTGGCTGGTACTGTACGCTGTTGCTTTTTTAAATTATTTAAACGTTTTAATTCAAATAATTGTTTATTGATTTTTATTTTATTAACTGAGTATCGGATCGGAATATAATTTTGAAAATTTGGACAAGTATCTAAGAATGGCCCTCTCCGACGAAGAAGGTGTATATCTCGAGACAGTGAAGGTACGTGGGTTAGCTTTCGCAGATGATAAGGTTGTTGAAGAACATGGCCTCAAAATTACCGTAAATAAAACAAAAATTATGTTTTTTGAAGGAAAAGGTGAGAAAACAACGTGCAACATTATCCTAAAATCGAAATGATGAGAGAATAGAACAAGTTGATAAGTGCATATATATTGGTACCTTTTTCACTAGTATCATTAAATTTTATCATTAATATTACTGGAGAATACAAATTATTATTTTATGACAGAATTGTGAGTGTAATTTTAAATACAATGTTGCAAAGATTAATGTTTTAGAAGAGGGCACTTCATCATTGATAGAGGCTTAGATAAGGTTTCACAAATCATCGTCTACGCATAAGCTAGACAGATAGTCTCCAATGTAGTTTATCGTTCTTGAACCCCAGATTAAGAAACGTATAATGTGCGGCGCAAAATTTTATTGATAACATGGAAGGGCACATTGCCAGTTTCAAAAACATTTTTTCAAAAAAGTGTCTTCAAAAATCCTACTATACAGTAAGGTGGGCCGAAAATACTCAAAATGATTAGACTCATTGGTAATGACACTGCAAAGTTTATTTGTTTATAAACTGAATAACCTTAGATGGAAAGACGAAAAATGCACTTTTGTTAATTTGTAGGGAAGAGTGATCCTAAGTCGGCACTCTGGGTTAAGTCGGCACCCTCGCGTTTCTTAGAGATTACGAACGTGAGCGGGCTATACATTTTTCGTACAAAGGGAATTCCATTTTCTTCCATTCTTGTGAAACAGCTACAGGTGTGTAAATATTTTGAAAATTTCAATCGATTAAGTGCGTTGGTTTCTGTATTCTCTGTCCTTTCGCCTGATAAAGTCGATTTTTCATTCGGATTTGTTTCGTGTGTGTAATAGCACGAAATGTGTAAGCATTCGTAGTGGTCCTGAGTCGGCACCAACCCGGTCGTCCTGAGTCGGCACCTTTTTTTGTTGCTTTTGTTCTTATTTTTGCGTTTTTTTTTTATTTTGTTGTGTCACTCGTTGGTTGTTGGTTTTTTTTTGGTTGTGTTTTGACTGCATGTTTGCAGATTATTGTAAGGGAGAAATGTTTCCATTATATAAATAAAGTTTGACAATATTCTACATATTTTTTCATTGTAAATGGTTTGAATTTGTCCATTTCCGTCTAAAACTTACATAACCTGCCCTTTTTCTTTCATTTGAGCAGAAAAAATTATGTGCCGACTCAGGACCAGGGCGTGCCGGTTTAGGACCGCCATTTTGAGCAATAGCAAAAATCGACTTCTTCACTTTGCGCTGCATTGCGACCGAAAAAATCACTCCAGACTGCTCCGAACAATATAGAATTGTAGATAAAGGATCGTGGTTTTCGACAAAAACTCTTACTGTGCCGACTTAGGACAACTCTCCCCTACCCAAAGTTGCCAAAAGAAATATTTTTCGTTTTTTATTTTTTGATGCTCTTTTTAATAAACTATAGAAACGCGTACATATTTTTGAGTTTCAAACAAAAAAAATTTCTATTTTCTACTGTTCCTGAAACATGAGCCATTTTTATATTAATTATCAACTAATTTAATTAACTAATAACATTAATTATCAATGAAGGTAATTAACCCATTACTCTTAACTAGTAATAATTAATTACTATAATTATCAAAAAATCTAATTAATTAATTATTAACCACGATCCGTCAAAAAGAGAAAAAAAATTGTTCGAAACTCAAAAATATGTACGTATTATTTTAGTATATTAAAAAGAGCATCAATAAATAAAAAAACGGAAAATGCTTTTTTTGGTAACTTTGGGTACAAATAGTAAGAAGAGTGCATTTTCCGTCATTTTTTGAAATATTATATATAGACGAAAAAATGTTTTTCTCATTTTTTTGCATTCAATATTATTCACTTCTATTAACTTTACCCACAAAAAATTAAAAAGAAAAATTTTTGCATAACAAAAAATTTAATTAAAAAATTTTCGATTGACATTCGAAATATAAATAGAATTTTATTTAACCGTCAATCGAACAATAAATAATGAGTTAAAACTATTTTATAATAGTATGAAAATACGTTTTACTAAATTCTTTCGATTTTTTTTTCATTAGAGAACTGAAAAGTCTACCATTAAATTTTTTATTCTGACTTCATCTCGCTTGGTTAAAAATTCTACTATTTGGTAGAAAATTTAATTATTTTATTCAAAAGTCTTTTTAATTTTGGTTGAAAATTATTTTTTTTTTAATGAAAATTTAACTGTTCTATTTTTGGTCAAAAATTAATCGTCTTGGTTAAAAAATCAACTTTCTGGTTTAAAAATTCAACTCTTTGGTTGAATGTTGAACTCTTTTTTTGAAAATGAATTTTTTTTGAAGATCCATCATTTAAGTTGAAAATTCATCTCTTTGGTTGAAAATTTCACTATTTCGCTAAAGTGTTTTTTTTTCTTGACTGAGAATTAATTTTCTTCACTGAAAATCTAACTATTCCATTTTTGGTTGAATTATTTTGAATTGAAAATTGATATTTTCTGGTGAAAAATTCAAGTATCTCGTTGAAACTGCATGTATTTTGTTAGAAATTTACCATTTCTTTCAATAATAATTATTACAATTGAAACTTTAAATTTTTTGTTGAAAATTGTTTTTTTTATGATTTTTTTTTAACCTGAAAATATAAATATTCAATTTTTGTTTGAAAAATTATCTTTTTTAGTTCGAAATATGTCTTTTTTATAGAATTTAATTTTCTTGGTAGAAAACTCATCTTTTTGGTTTAAAATTCAACTATTACAGTTGAAGATTCATCATTTGAGTTGAAAACTCATCACTTTGTTTGAAAATGTAACTTTTTTCAAATTAGTTTTCTTTTGGTTGAAAAATAAGCTGTTTTGTTGTTTTGTTGATAATTCGTTTTTTCCTTGGCTAGAAATTAATTTTTGTTACTGAGAATTTAATTATTACAGTTGAAACTTTAACTATTTTCTTGAAAATTGTTTTTATTTTGTTTAAACTGAAATATTAACTATCCAATTTTTGTTTGAAAAATTTTGATTTTTAGTCAAGTACTTGGTTGAAAATTCATATATTTTGTTGATAAGTCATCTTTTTTGTAGAAAATTAATAATCTTGGTTAAAAAATCAACTTTTTTCTTCAAAATTAAACTCTGGTTGAATGTTGAACTATTTTCTTGAAAATTCATTTTTTTGTTGAAGACTCATAATTTTAATTAAAAATTAATTTATTCTCTTGAAAATTTAATTATTTTGTTGAAAATTCGTTTTTTTTTTACTGAAAATTAATTTTTCTTTACTGATTACATCTGCAAATGTAACCATTCCATTTTTTTTTTAAATTGATCTTTTTTAATTCAAAATTCAACTATTTGGTTGAAAAGTGTTTTTTAGTTGAAAATTCAACTGTTTCGTTGAAAATTCATGTATTCTCTTGAAAAATCGTATTCTTCGTAGAAAATTAATCACCTTATTTGAAAAATTATATTCTTGTTTGAAAATTCATCTCTTTGGTTGAAAATTCAAGTATTCCAGTTAAATATAATAAATATTAAATATTCATTTTGCTTGAAAATTTATATTTCTGGTTGAAAATAAAACTACTTGATTGAAAGTTAAACTCTTTTGTTAAAAATTAATCTTTTTTATTTAAATTCATCGCTAAATTTTCATTGAAAAAACAAATTTTTAATTTGAAAATACGAATTTTCTACAAAACATTCTAATTTCAAACCGAAAAGTTAATTTTCAACCAAAAAGTTTTATTTTCAACCAAATAGTTAAATATTCATTTAAAAAACTTAATTCTGAACCAAAAATAGAATAGATACAATTTCAGTTACAAAAATTAATTTTCAAGCCAAAAAAAAGTGTGCTACAAATATGTTAAACTTTAAACCAACTAGACGAATTTTCAACTTAAATGATAAATATTCAACCGGAATAGTTAAATTTTCAGTTGAAAAAAATAATTTCCAACAAAACAGTTAAATTTTTATTAAAAAAATAAATTTTCAATTTAAAAATAAGAATTTTCTACAAAAGATTTTAATTTCAAACCGAAAAGTTAATTTTTAACCAAAAAGTTTTATTTCCAACCAAAAAGTTAAATATTCAGTTGAAAAAATCAATTCTGAACCACAAATCGAATAGTTACATTTTCAGTAAAAAAAATTAATTTTCAACAAAGAAAAAGTTTGCCACAAATTTTTTAAACTTTAAACCAGAGTAATGAATTTTCAACTGAAATGATAAATCTTCAACCGGAATAGTTAAATTTTCAGTTAAAAAAATTAATTTTCAACAAAATAGTTCAATTTTCATTTAAAAAATATATTTTCAATTTAATAATACGAATTTTCTACAAACCATTTTAATTTCAAAAAGAAAAGTTAATTTTCAACCAAAAAGTTTTATTTTCAACCAAATAGTTAAATATCCAGTTAAAACATATAATTCTGAACCAAGAAGAGAATAGTTACATTTTCAGTTAAAAAAATTAATTTTCAAGCAAAAAAAAAAAGTTTTCTACAAATCTGTTAAACTTTAAACCAAAGAGATGAATTTTGAACTTCAATTATGAATCTTCGACCGGAATCGTTAAATTTTCAGTTGAAAAAATTAATTTCCAACAAAACAGTTAAATTTTCATTAACAAAATAAATTTTCCATTTAAAAATACAAATTTTCTACAGAACATATTAATTTCAAACCGAAAAGTTAATTTTCAACCAAAAAGTTTTATTTTCAACCAAATAGTTAAATATTTAGTTAAAAAGATTAGTTCTGAACCAAAAAGAAAATAGTTACATTTTAACTTAAAAAATTATATTTTAACCAAAAAAAATTTTTGCACTTTGGTCAACTTTAAGCCAACGAGATGGATTTTCAACTCAAATGATAAATCTTCCACCGAAATAGTTAAATTATCAGTTTGAAAAATTAATTTTCAACAAAATAGTTAAATTGCCATTAAAAAAATCAATTTTGAATTTTAAAATACGAATTTTCTATGAAACATTTTAATTTCAAACATAAAAGTTAATTTTCAACCAAAAAGTTTTGTTTTCAACCAAATAGTTAAATATTCATTTGAAAAATTAGTTCTGAACCAAGAAGAGAATAGTTACATTTTCAATTTAAAAAAATTAATTTTCAACCAAAATAAAGTTTTCCACAAATTTGTTAAACTTTAAACCAACGAGATGAATTTTCAACTAGAATGATAAATCGGAATAGTTAAATTAACAAATAAACGGAATATTTAAATTGATACATTTTTAGCCAAAAAGATGAATTCTTAACAAAAAATGTAATAGTTGAGATTTTAACCAAGAGAAGATTTTAATTTTGAATGAAAAACAGTTGAGTTGAATAAAAAAGACGAATTTTCAAGAAAATAGATGAATCCTCAACTAAAAATTTTCAACCAAGCAGCTGCATTTTTACCCAAAAAGATGAAATTTCTGTCAAAAGAGATGAATTTTCAAATCAAAATGAATTTTCAACAAGAGGTGAATTTTCAATTAAAATAGATTTTTTATTCAATAAAGAACAAAATTTTCATCCAAATTGTTTAATTTTCAGTTGATAAAAATAATTGTAAACCAATAAACAAATTTTCAACAAAGCTGTTCAATTTCAACCAAAGAGATGAATTTTCAACCAAAAAAAATAAATTCTCAACAATAAACTTAATAGTTGATATTTCAACCAAAATTTTCATTTTAAATCAAAAACAGTTGAATTGAACAAAAAAAATGAATTTTCAACAAAATATATAAATTTTCTACCAAATAGTTAAATTTTTAAACTAAAAAAGATACATTCTTAACTCAAAAAGTTCTAGTTAAATTTTCATTTAAAGAATTAATTTTCAATTTTACCATATGAATTTTATACAAAACATTTGAATTTTCAACAAAAAAGTTAATTTTCAACCAAATTATTCAATTTTAATTTAAAAACATTAATTCTAAACCATAAACAAATTCTCAACACATTATTCCAAGTTTTAACCAAAAAGAGAAATTTTTAACTAAAATTATGAATCTTTAATACAAAAAAAAATTGAAGGAATTAGTTCAATTTTCAACTAATGAGTTGAATTTTCAAACTAAAAAGATGAATTTCCAACAATAAATGTAATACTTGATATTTTATCAAAAAAAAATTAATTTTATATCAGAAACATTTGAATTTAACCAAAAAATACGAATTTTTGAAATAAAAACGAATTTTTAACAAAATAGTTGAATTTTAAACCAAAAAGATGAATTTTCAACTAAAACAGATAAATTTCAAATCAAGGAGATGAATTTTCAAAAATAAAACTACTAATCCAGTATTACTTAAATTTTCAGTTAAAAAATTTATTTTCCATAAAAAAACGAATTTTCAACAAAATAGTTCAATTTTCATTCAAAAATATGAATTTTCAGTTAAAATTATGAATGTTAAACCAAAAAAAATTAATTTTAAGAATAGAATTTAACTTTCAACCAAGTAGTTGAATTTAAAACCAAATAGATGAAGTTTCTACGGACAAATAATTTTCAACTAAAAAAGGTGAATTTCCTAGCAGAAATTGAAAAGTTAAATTTTCTGTAAAAAAAAAAAAATAATTTTCAACCTAAGTGACGAATTTTCAACTAAAATGATGAAATATTATACTAGATTAGTTAAATGTTCAGTTAAAAAAATTAATTTTTCCCAAAAAAAAAAGGAATTTGTAACAAAATAGTTACATTTTCAAATGGAATAGTTCAATTTGCAGTTAAATAAATTAATTTCCAACCAAAGAAAAACGAAGTTGTAATAAAATAGTTCAATTTTCATTTAAAAAGCTGAATGTTCCACGAAAATAATTAATTTAAACAAATAATTTAACTTTCAAGCAAATAATTAAATTTAAAACCAAATAGATGAAGTTTCTATGGAAAAAGACGAATTGTCAACTGAAAAAGATACATTTCCTATCAGAAATGTAATAGTTAAATTTTCATTTAAAAAAAATTAATTTTCAACCAAAGTAATGACATTTCAACTAAAATGATGGAACATTATACTGGATTAATTAAACTTTTAGTTCAAAAAATTAATTTTCAATCAAATAAAAACCAATTTGCAACAAAATAGTTCAATCTTCAACCAAGGAGATAAATCTGCAATTAATATGATGAATCTTCAAAAAAAAAATGCATTTTCAACAAAATAGTTAAATTCAGTAAAATAGAGCTACTTCTACAAATGAAAAAAAAAATTATCAATTTTATATTGCAATTTTAAAAAGATTTGTGCAAGCTCTCGAAAAAAATCCCTGACTTTAAAAAAAATTCCCTGAACCCAGGTTTTTCCAGGTTTATAAAAATTCCCTGACAAGACCCTGCATGTACAAATATCTTAATAATTAATTTATAAATAATTAATTTTAAATTAACTCTATCAAAAGTTACAGTGGAACATCGAGAACCAAAAAAAAAAAAATTACAAACATATAAGTCCTTTTTTTTGCTGCGGGTATTCGACCAAAAAGGTGCAGCGCTTACAGTGGAAACGGATTTGACCTAGATTACGAATCATTAGGGAGTCATCAATCACTTGGGTTAACAATGAGAAGATGCTAATCTATGATTCAATCCCAATGTGCTTAACAAAATTCCCACAACTATATTTACTAAGGGGCCGTTCAAAAACTATACGTCACGCTTTTTTGAAATTGGGTGATTTTTCCAAAAAAAGGGGAATAATAGGGGATGAAATTCTTTTAAAAAAAAATATATTAAGTAGGCGCCGCGCTTCTACAAAAAAGGGTTTCGTAGCCTATCAAGACTTTAATTAAGTCGATCAAACCTCCCACTCCCATATTTTTCCTCCTCTACTCCCCTACTTTCCCATCACCACCTCTACTTCCCCACCCTTAACTTCACCCTTCGCTGTCCCTCCCTTCACCAAATTCTTTCTCCTCGATTTTCTTCTTTCCTCAATTCCTCAGATAACACTTCCATTCCCTACTGTCTTTCTCCAGCCATCACTTTCCCTTCCCTACTCACCAGCAACTACCTAACTTGTTCTCCCTTCACTTCCCTCACTATCTTTCCTCACATCCAGTCATTTCCCCTACTTTCCCTCACTCCCCCTACTTCCGCTCCCCTCATATTCCCTCGTTTCCCTTATTTTCCCTCCCCTTACTTCCTCTCCCTTATTTTCCCTCACACCCCTCCCTCATTTCCTCTTACTTTCCCTGCCTTACTTTCCCTCACGCCCCTCCATCATTTATACTCACTGGACAAATTCCTCTACTTCCTCACCCCTCGTTTCACTCTTCGCTGTTCCTCCCTTCACCAAATTCTTCCTCCTATATTTTCTTCTCTCCTCACTTCCACAGATAACACTCTCCTTCCTACTATCCTTCTCCAGCCATCACTTTCCCTTCCCTACTCACCCGTAATTACCCTAGTAGTCCCCCCCTTCACTTCCCTCACTATCCTCCCTCACATCCAATCATAGCCCCTACTTCCCGACTTTCGCTCCCTAATTTTCACTCACTGCCCTCATTTTCCTTCACTTCGCCGCTTCTCATTTTTCACAAACTTTCCCTACAGCCACTCCCCTAATTTACCACGCTTCCCATACTTTCCCTCCCTCATTTCTTCTCACTCACCCTGTCTTACTTTCGCTCACGTCCTTCCATTATTCATCCTCACTTCCCCTCCCCTTGTTTCCCCTCGCTAACGCCACTACCCCTCTTCTTATTTCC
>CAKNYM010041957.1:15806-32148 GCA_932195095.1 Andricus curvator | reverse complement strand
TTATTTTGATGAACTCTATCTTGGCCTCTTATAGCCGTATTTACTTTTTTTGTGTGTTCTTTATGCTTCCTCCAATGAAATTAATTTAATCTTAATTAAAATTTTGTCATTCTAAAGTACAAGTATAAAAATAAAATAATAAAAATCCATTTTAATTTTTATCTGTTGTGTGGGTTTCGAGTAAGTTCTTATGTTGTGTATGTGATTCAGTAGGAACAAAAAATCTTTTATTAATAAATTTTAATATTGAAACTTTTATAATTCAATAAATTTTTTTTATTTCTCCATTCCTCTTCTTGCTTCTTCATCCTTTCTTCAAATTCTTTTACTCTTTTTTCCATTTCCTCCTTCTTTTCCTTCTCATCTTCTTCTTTTCTCCATTTCTTCATCCCCTCCCAATCTTCTCTGGAAGGTGATCCCTGTCTTAATCTTTCCTTTTCTACTATTCCTCTAACTTTTTGGTTATGCTTTCTTTGTTGCAATGTAGCCCTTGCGTTGTCGATTTATCGTCCTTCTTCTCTGTCTCCTCTTGCTATTTTTCTCAATTCTACTTCCCTGATTTTTTTAATTTCCTCTTGCATCTCTTTCTCTATTCTTTCCCTTTTAATTCTGTCTTCTTCGTCCCTTCTTTTTCTCTTTTCCTCCTCTGTTTCCGTAATGGGAGGTTGGTCTAACTGCCACCATGGCTTGCAGACGTGGTTCAGGAGCGCTTCCCGTCCCAGCAAACTCTGCACGGCAATTCGGGCATTTTACCGCCAATCTTGAACTCATTGTTCTGAAAATAAATGTTTTTTCTGTTTCTGTTGTTTTTTGTAGGTGTACGTTTTTTTGACACTTTTGTCGGTATCAGTGGTGTTAAAATTCAAATTATTTACATGTATGCCATTCAAAAGAAAAAATTCAAATTCAAACCTATTTTTTAATATTAAACTTTTTAATATCTTTAACATTCCAATTACCTAGTGATTTTCCATTCTTTGTTCTTATTTCGTAAATTGTTAATGAAATCTTTGCTTTAATGAAAAATGGTCCTTCAAAATTTTTATTTAATTTTTTCGCTATTCCTTCCCCCTTATTTGATAATGCTTTATCGTTTTTTAGAATTTGTTCGTCAATTTCGAAACTTATCGGTCTACGTCTGAGATTATAATATCTAGATTGTGTTTCGTTCGCAGTATCTAAATTTTTAACTACTTCTTCTCTAATTATTTTTAATTTTTGCATTCTATCAGCCCATTTTTCGGACCCTTGGAATTCAATTTCGCTTTTACTATCTAAATCTTTAGTCAACGCTTGAATTGGTTGGAGTTCTCTACCTAAATTTAAGAAAGCTGGTGTAAAACCTGTTGAAGAATGTTTACTCGTATTTAACGCAAATTGCAAATCATCTAAATTTTCATCCCATAATTTATTATCTTTTTCCAAGTACGCTTTTATTGCCGTTTTAATTGATCTGTTACATCTCTCAGTTGCGTTAGCTTGCGCATGATATTTAAGAGTTTTTGAATGCCTAATTCCAAAAGTTTTAGTTAAATTAATTATTGATTTATTTATGTATTCTTTGCCGTTATCTATACACAAAATTCTAGGTGTTCCCCATTTTGAAATTATACGCTTATGGAATTCTTTTTAAATTGTCGATGCTAATTTATTTTTAACTGGAATTATTTCCACCCATTTAGTAAACATATCAACGAAAACTAGAATATATTGATTTCTTGACTTTGTCCTTGGTAGCGGACCCATCATATCAGATGCTACCACGGTCCACGGTTCTTCAATTATTCTTTTTCCCATTAAACCCATCTGATTATTTACTTTCGGTTTGATTCTTTGGCAAATGTCACATTCTTTTACGGATTTTAATGTTTCAGAGTACATTCCGGGCCAAAAATAATTTTCGGAAATTTTTGCATAAGTTTTTTCCATCCCTAAATGACCTGCTTGTTTATTGTCATGATTCTCAATTAAAACTTGTTCTCGTAATTCTTTCGGAATCATTAATTTCCACGGGTTGCTATCTAAATTTAAGCTTGATTTTAAAGGGTCGGGTCTATAAAAATATAATTGACTATCACGTATTCTCCAGTTTGGATTTTCTTCTGGTTTATTTTTAACTTGTATCATTTTATTTTTATACCAATTATCTTCAATTTCTTTAAAATCTTTTTCCTCGGTTTCTACTATACTGGCTAAGATACTTGAAAATTTTATTTCATTTTCATTCGACCTTGATAACGTATCTAGGACATGGTTTAAACTTCCCTTTCTGTACATTATTTCATATCATACATGATCATACATATCATAGCCATGCCACGCTGAAAAAACCAGTTCTCGTCAGATCACTGAAGTTAAGCAGCGTTGGGCGCGGTTAGTACTTGTATGGGTGACCATTCGAGAATACTGTGTGCTGTTGGCATATTATGGGTGTGGTGAGCCCAAATTTGTAGTTATTTATAACTACAAGAAAACTATCCACCTAGAAACACTACCCGAATCGGGTAGTGTCACGCCTACCCTGAAAGGGAAATGGCTTAATGGTATACATACATACTCTAACAATTCTAAAGCCCATCGTGCTAATCTACCTATTGGATTTTTTAAGTTATGAAGCCATTTCAAGGCAATGTGATCTGTGATGACTTTGAACGAATAACCCTCTAGATACGGTCTAAATTTCCTTATTGCCCAGACTACTGCTAAACACTCTTTTTCCGAAGCAGAGTATTTACGTTCTGCCCCATTAATACCTCTACTTGCAAATGCTATTGCAAAATTTTCACCGTTAATATTTTGTGTCAATACGGCTCCCAAACCTGTATCGCTAGCATCGGTTTCGAGTTGAAATGGACTTCCAAAATCAGGGCAGGCAAGAATTGGTGCTGTCGTTAGTAGATTTTTAATAGTCGTAAATTCCCGTTCCTGTTTTTCAGTCCATTGCCTTGGAAAATCTAAAATTGGTTTTATTTTATCATCATCTATTTGTAAACCTTTTTCATTTACTTTAAATCCTAGGTATTTTATTTCTGAACAACCAAATTCACATTTGTCTAAACCTATTGTTAAACCTGCATTTTTGATTCTATCTAGAACAATATCCAAATATTTCAAATGTTCTTCAAAATTTTTTTAAACTATAATTATGTCATCAAGGTAACAAAATACATGCGGTTTCAATTCTGGTGTTATTATTCTGTCCATCAGGCGCTGGAATGTAGCAGGAGCATTTGTTAATCCAAATGGCATTCTCTTAAACTGGTACATTCCTTTGCCCGGGACAATAAATGCTGTTATTGGTTTAGATCCCTCGTCCAACGGTATCTGATGATATGCTGAACGAAGATCTATTTTAGACATGGACCTTGCTGATGTTAATGTGTCCAATATTTCAGACATTATAGGTATTGGATATAAATCTTTCTTTGTTACTTTATTAACTTTCCTAAAATCCAAACAAAATCTATATTTACCATTAGGTTTTCTTATCCTTACTATAGGATTTGACCAATCGCTATTAGTTGGTTCTATGATTTTCTCCTCTAAAAGTCTATCTACTTCCTCATACATAAATTCTCTTATTTTTGGTGATACATAATAATATCTTTGTTTAATCGGTTCATGTCCCTGGACATCTATTTTATGACTAGTTAATTGTGTTGATTTTAATTCTGTTCCCTGATCTATTATTTCTCTTCTAATCAAGTTTTCTAATTGCACTTGCTGTGCTTCATTTAATTCTACTATTCCTTCATAAATTTCCTCGCAAAATTCTAAATTTTTTTTCCTTTCTACTTTTACCCGTGCAATATTATTATTTATTACCGCATTATTTCTAAAATTATACCAATTACTTTTTCTAATTGCGAATAATTTTTCTATTATCGAATCATTTTTTTCCTCAGTTTTATCGATGACTGTTTTCAATTCAGAATCCTTTTTCTCTTTATTAACTTCCAATGGGACTTTAAATTCCTTTTCTAATTTTCTATCTTTATTTCTTGTATATATTTATTTGTTCAAGGTCTAAAACCCATACAAAGAAGATCCGTGCAAGGATACATGACTTAAAAATTATTGTCAATGTTATAAAATATTGTGTTGCTCGGCTAATAACATTATAAAAGAGACGACAATCCAAATTTTACACGTGAAGGCCTCCCATTAGAAGGGAGCGCAACTTTAGTACATTAATGATAAAATAAGCTACTTTCTTCACTATCATAGCCTGTCCCGATGCCAGCAGATCTAGCCACACGTCTCTAGGAATTCTATTTAACAAATTTGTAGCCAGAAATTTACTCCTTAAATCTGCGTAAGCAGGGCAGACTATTAAGATGTGAAAGGCATCTTCCAGTAGCTGCATATTACAACATGAGCACATAATATTCGGGTTAAAAACATATCTTGTTGAATTGTAGATTATTCTATAAGGGTATGTACTAAAAAATCTAGTCTGAGCATACATACGTAATATTGGTAAAGGGAGTCTCAGATTTAAATACGGTTGATTTCCATGTTCCAGTGATAAATGCGGGTAAATCTGCAGGCAGCCGGACTCTATAGTTCTTTCTCTATCGGTTTTTCTCAGTGAGCTTTCGTAGGAATGAAGGATACGGTCCTTATTCTGCCTAAGGCTTTCCAGGTCCAGGTGTTCCCACATGCCCTCCAAGCCGCATTCCGCAAGAAACTGCTTGATTTGAAGCGACCAGTTGTATTTGGGGCAAGATGATGGGTTTGATGCTAATTGTTTTAATCTTTGGAAGCAAATCTTAGGCAATCTGTCATTCGACATAGCTAGGATTTTCTCTAATAAGGAAAGAGCTGCCTTGAAAATTAAGTAAGATAATGGTACCTTTCCTATTTCAGTTCTCACAGCGTAACTTGGAGCGCATGTTGGGAGCCCCAGGACTTTTTTATAAAACTTTAATTGGGCCTTCTCCAGTACGGGACAGTATCGCAAACCCCATAATTCCGAGCTGTATAATAATGTGCTAAGTGCCATACTGCGGAAGAGTGTGTCTTTCGTATACCACGAGTCGGATTTAGAGGCTGATAAAATGGAGAACACTGCCCCCATCGCTGAATTACAAGAGTTTAGGGCTTCGCCTGCTGCGATTGCAAAAAGTCCCGAATTGGCGAAAGGAATTCCTAGGTATTTAAAGCCCTTCACAACTTCGATAGTCTTTCCTGCGTATTTAAAATCGGGGCAGTTTCTTCGTCGTCCCTTTTGGAAAATCATAATTTTCGTTTTTTCTTCATTAACAACAAGACTGTTTTCAGTACAATAGGCATATAAAAAACTAAGTATTCTTTGTAAGCCGATTAGAGAGTCTGCCAGAATCACTAAATCATCTGCATATGCGAGTAGTAAAACTTCACACAGTGAGTTGATGGAAACCCCTCTGACTCCGTTCTTTATCAGATATTCCTCTATGTCTGACATATACAGAGAAAATAGGAGCGGGCTCGGAATGTCTCCTTGCAGGACGCCCTGCGTAATGTCTACCGGGTCAGATGGCCCTTGTGGCGTAGGGACAAATATAGTAGATTTTTCATATAGGTTTTTTAGTAGTCTAACAAATTTCGCACTAACCCCTAAAGAGAATAGCTTATGCCATAATTTCGCATGATTAATAGAAGGAAAGGCATTCTCAAAGTCGACAAAAACAGCAAAAAGTTTCCCTCCTGGGCGTCTCAAGTGAATCTGTATGATTGCATTTAAAGTGAAGGTGTTATCAATACATCCTCTCCCCTCTCTAAAACCTGCTTGCCATTCGGGGATCGCATTCGTTAACGAAGCCCATTTTTTTAAACGCTCAGTTAGGATTTGTGTGAATATCTTTACCACAGAGTTCATAAGCGCAATACACCTGTAATTAGATGAGAAAAGAAAAGATTTGAAATTTCTTTCAAAGTATTAAAATACGCGATTTATAAAAATAAATTAGAAATAGATTAAATAGATAAAATAGATTAAAATAAATTCGCTCAATGAGCGAAACATTAAAATGATTCTCACCTCAATCAGACACCCACAGGCGAATATGGTAGAAAGGGTAAATCGCGAGCTAGCGCGACTATTTCGGACCCTCCTACCACCTGAGAAACACGGTACATGGTTTACGCAGCTGGACAACGTGGAAACCATTATGAATGAATCTCATCACGACACCACTGAGACGACACCGTACGAGGCCTTGTGGGGTCGGAAGCCATTAAGATGGTGGGAACAATTCTTACCTGATACCCCTCCTCACCCTGAGACAAACCGACAGGAACAGATTGCTATACTGAGGGATCGCATCAGGAGCAAGAGAGAGAGAGACGATTAAACAACGTCAATAAGAACAAGAAAGGAATTACTTTTGAAATCGGAGAATGGGTCTTAGTAAGAGCCTGCAATGTTTCGAATGTAACGGCTGGCACGATGGCCAAATTTCTCTCTCTCTACGAAGGTCCTTATGTCATTCACAAGAAGTTGGCCAAACAAGGAGAGGGGGCAATACCACGCAAACGATTTGAGGAAGTACAGAAGACCGGAAAATGAGGAAAGGGGGGATGAAAATACCCAAGAAAATGTACCTGGAGGGTCTAACTGAAAGTGAAAGCGGGGGTGAGCTCAGTTGAAAATAAAACTTCAAAGATGCCTGACGCTTGCTGTGGATACGAACTTTTGGACAATCATAGTCATGTCGCCATTCAATGTGATATGGACCGAGAAGAAAATAACGTGTGTAAAGAAGAAGGAAACAATCACAAGACTCTCACTACCCGACCCAGATTCATTTCTGCGATACGAGTACGCCCTCCTAGACCAGTGGGAACATCAGTGACAGAAGTAAACCCATTTCGACCACCTAGGGACGTGCGAAAGCGAGGCGTAGGCACGAGCAGCGACCGGCCGGAAGGAGGAAGAGTTATGTATCCGTCAATCATGCATAACGCTATTAATGAGGAGCCGGAAGTGATGGAAATTGCACTTGATGAGAAGAACAACGAAGAAGAACCTCAGCCTTCCACATCCAGAGAAGCAACGGCATATGGGAGTTTCGATGAAGAAATCCGTAAACTGGAGTTGATGACGCTCAGCAATGAAGAGGAGGAAGAAGTGCAAATAATTTTTGATGCAAAAATTGCTGAAGAAATCCTAGAGGAAATTCAGTTGCACTCGATCAGTATCGTTTCTCCAAATGTCGCCATGGAAGTCGAAAGCCATGAAAAACCCAAGCTGAAAGTGAAAACTAAGGAAGAAAAGAAAGTCTCTACTAATAACCGTCAGCTCAAGGGCGGAATGTTTGGTATCCGACGGAACCGGCAAGACGCTTTAGTGGACGATATGATGAAGGACGTCACCAATAGCTCAACAAGGAGGGAAGATGCAATTTTGAAGCCAAAGATGAGACCTACTCTAGAGAAGGAAAATCTCAGCACGAGACCTGAGAACCCGAAAAAGCGACGAGTTGCTCACTTACCAAGCCATAAAATCGCAAGCCTCCATCAAGATGTGACAAGTGACGATATAACCATAAAAGTTGTCAACACCGAGTCAAGTGGCAAGAAGGGGGCAGAGCGAACCAAGTCCCCGAGAAAGCAGAGAGAGCGAAAGCTGAAGGAAACACAGGCAGGGCCAAGCAGCACGAGTGAATCCTCCATACCTGGACTCTCACAGGAGCAAGTGAGAGAACCGACATTCCGAAACGCAGAGCCCAGCAGAATAAACCAAAGGACAACAACCATATTTTTGCAGGAGCAAGGTAAACGGGAAGCACAAATCATCAGACAAAACTCCACGTGGACCAAGCATCCAAACGAAAGCAATGAAATGATGGAAATGTATGGTCAATGGTCACCATCCCAAGATTGGCCTATCACCCCATGGTGTGTCAGGAAGGAAAGAAGTGGAAAACGTCTCCCAAATCAACATTGTCGGTTTTAAGATATGGGTAGCTATAGGAAGATTTTACTCATATTTATTTATTTGAAATTTTAACGACTGATTATATGTAAAGCGTTTTAGCAGTGTTAAAATTTCAAAGGGGGGCTAATGTAACCCTCGAGTTTCATTTAAAGCCTGTCTGTAGGCAACTTGCTAAACTAAGGAGAAATTACTCAAAGAGTTGCCAACAGACAGGAAAATCACTATTGCGCAAGACCGCGAGTCCCCACTAAAAAGATCTCTGAGTAGTGGGAGACTGAGCTGGGTCGAAAATCGAAGGGGTCCCAGTCGCGGACTAGGAACGACAGTTACGAACTTCCCGGCAAAGGGCAAGGATCGTAAGATCAACTTGGGAGCGGAGCAAGATCAATCTTGTACCCCGGTCTCATAAAGATCTACCTCAAGAGGAGTAATTAAAACATATCCAAGGAGCAATCCAAAGATTTCTTTTAATACTTCCAAAAAGGTCTAAATATTTTAAGGGCGGAGCAAGATCAATCTTGTAAACCGGTCTATAAAAATATTGTATTCCGAGAGCGATTTTTGTACTTCGTCTTAAAGTGAAATAACGTTCTTTTGCGTAAATTGATGTTTTATTCCAGGGTTTTCATATTTGTGCTTAGTATTCCCTGCAAATTGAGTGCTAAATAATTGCTGATTTTTATAATTTCGTTTGGCTTAGGTACGTTTACAAAGAGTGTGTTTTCGAGCAGAGCAAGATCTATCTTGTACCCTGGTCCACAAAACCATTTAAGTAAATGATACGGTGAATTAACGGCAATTTATTTACGGGCAGACACGAGTCAACTCGTCAATCTGGTCGAGAAAATAGAAAGACGGTAATTCCCGGGCTTATTTTATTTTCTTTGAAAAGAGCACATGGAAATACTTAAGCCTTTAAGAGAAAAATCAGTGTGTTTTCAAGGATAACTCTTTCCTTCTCTAACGTCTGTCTTAATAGACAAGAATACAGGCAGTAGATAATTACTTTAACTACATTCAGCTTAAATCGCCATAAATTTCTATGAGAAGAGCGGAGTCTACTCCCAACTCTTGTCCAGGTAGTAATTTCTGGTTGAAAGCCTAAAGGCTCTTTTCTAACTTTGTCACTGTATTCTTGTTACAGCTTATAGTTTTGAGGGTTATATCAGGTTAAACGAATTTTGCCAGGCTACGGCTCTTTTTCGTTCAAAAACGAACCTCTGTGGGGAATCGCCCTTTTTCAAAGTCTCGGTAGAGCTTTTATGACTCAAATGTCAATCCTTGTAAATATTTTGTGAATAGCAAAGTGTGTGCCAGAGTGCAATTATTATATTTTATTTTATTGAAATCGCGTATCCCTCGCGTGGGAAAATTAGCCAGTTGGCTTAATTAGAAATTAATCAATTTCTATGATTACTTTTATGCTAAAGAGCTCTATATTTGAATTTTACTGCGTATGATAATTTTAATCGCGTATGGCGGAGGGAGGTGAGGGGTTGGGCCTTTACGGGCCCAACTTAACCCTTACCCCTCTATCTGTCTCTCCGGCAAGCCAAGTTCAGTTGATGGCTGTGCCCACAGCTCCCTTGGGAGCTGAGGGATCGACGGTCCCTCTGAACGAGGCCATGGTACTGGGAGAGGCCAATCGGCCCTCCAATAAGAAAAACAGCCTCAACGGTTCCCAGAAAAGGAGACTGAGGAGGAAAGTGCGGCAGGCTAGGGAAGCAGCTGCGGGAGCTGGAGCGTCGGCAGCTGAGGGGCTGACATCCAGCACTGAGGCCCAGAAGAGAGGTAGAGGCTCGGAGGGCACCCCACCGGGGGTGGCTGGGCCTTTGAAGAGGCACAAGTCGGCCCAGCAGCCGACGAACAGAGAGTCGTCGGGAGCTGGACTGACGGCCGCTCAGAGGACCAACCCCCTGACGGTGGTGGTGGCTGACACCAACTACCCGGACTCATTGCTCACGGTGGAGCAGTTTGAGATCTTCAGGGAGGCTACCTGGAGGGCGCTTGCAAAAGTGTCCCCAGACCAATGGCCAAAATTTGTGACCTCCTTCTGCAGAGGAGGGGTCTTTGTATTTGTGGCAGCCGACCCAGCGGCTAGAGCTTGGCTACTCAAAGCGGTGGTCGAGACGGAGTCGTGGGAAGGTGCGTCCCTTAAGGTGGGTGGAGTTGAGTTGCTCCAAAAGATGGTTAGAGCTACGGCGTGGTTCCCGGGCAAACCGGAAGACCCGTCTGAGGTTCTCCGTCGGTTGGAGGGATTCAACCCCTCATTGAAGACTGCGTCCTGGCGAATTGTCAGGCACGAAAGGCCTCAGGAAGTGGACACATTAGGAGGCACTAGGCATCTCCTAGTCATGTATATTCCTGAGTCCCAAACGAGGGCCCTTTCGGCCCTCAACAACAGGCCCTTCTATCACTTTGGACAGGTCAACTTCAGGGTTGCCGGCCAGGGACAGGAGGAGCCTGTTGAGACGCAGGAGGATCGGGAGCAGACCTAAATGACTGCTCCGGGTCTAACCATTACCCAGATTAACTTGCATCACAGCAAAGGCGCCTCTGCAGTTTTGCAGAGGGGCATGGCTGCGAGGCATACAGGTATCTCGCTAATCCAAGAACCATGGTTAGTTCGAGATACCCTTAGGGGATTAGGGGGGGCTGGTATTTTTTGTTACAGGGACCCCAAGGCGGCGAAACCAAGGGCATGTATACTGACGAAGGGAGTTAGCGCTGTCCCGCTGCTTGAACTATGTTCGAGAGACCTGATGGTGATAGCCTTGGATCTCAAAGGGATAGGGAGGCTGGTTCTAGGATCAGCTTATTTTCCTTATGACAGCGACACTAATCCACCAGTGGAGGTATGTACACTGGTGGAGTATTGCAAGGTAAGAAGCATTCCTCTTCTGTTGGGGTGCGATGCTAATTCCCACCATACTTTGTGGGGTAGCACGGACGTCAACTCAAGAGGTAATGACCTACTGGAATATCTAATCACTACTGACTTGGATATTCTTAATACGGGGAACACTCCGACGTTCCGTAATTCGGTCAGGGAAGAAGTCATTGACATCACTCTCTGCACCAGTAGTTTTAGGGATAGTATCAAGAAGTGGAGGGTTTCAGACGAACCCTCTCTCTCAGATCACTCACAAATAGAGTTCGTGTTGGAATCCGTTGTACCCGCTGGCCCCAAATGGGTCAGAAATCCAAGAAGAACGGACTGGGATCAGTTTTCCACGGAACTAAGATGTGCACTTTCAGAGGTTCCCAGGTCAATTCGAGACGTGGACACCCTGGAGATGGCAGCCAAAACTTTCACGGAAGCCATCAAAGCTACTTATGAAAGTAATTGTCGACCTACAAGAGTCCGAAAGGCCGGGGAGACACACTGGTGGAATGGGAAACTCGAAGAGCTTCGCAGGGTAACCAGAGAGAGGTTCAGACGTGCCAGTATTGGCAAAACGAAGGAACTATGGACGTCATTCACAGGCAAAGCAGGAGAGCTGGACCAACTTTTGCACAGACATCGAGAAGGGAGCTGAGGCGGCTAGACTGGACAGGCTGCTTTCTCGAAATCCAGACGCTATTCTCGGCACTCTGAAATTGCCCGGAGGGGGATACTCAGAGTCGGACGGGGATACCTTGGCCCATCTGATCAGGGCACATTTTCCAGGCTTTTCAAGGGCTGGAGAAGGGGGGAGGGCGACTCAGAGGCAGGCAAAGTCACCTGTGGCCCAACTGGGCCCCAAACGACGGCTGGCCAACGAGATCGTCACCCCTGCCAGGGTCAGGTGGGCCCTGAAATCCTTTAGTCCTTACAAGTCTCCTGGCCCGGATGGCATATATCCGGCCCTCTTACAGAGGGCCGGAGAGTTCATCATAGGGCCGCTTGTGAGACTTGCTAGGGCTAGTTTGACGTTGGGATATGTCCCGACGGCTTGGAGGGGTACGAGAGTAGTCTTCATTCCGAAGGCAGGTCGGATCGGTTATACTTCACCCAAGGATTTCCGGCCCATCAGCCTAACTTCTTTTCTATTAAAAACAGTGGAAAGACTTGTGGATAGATATATCCGCGATAAGGTCTTGTCAAGCAGACCGCTCCATAAGGAGCAACACGCCTATAGGGCTGGTCACTCGACGGAGACGGCCCTAATCGGAGCAGTGAACCTAATTGAAGGTCAACTGAAGGAGAAAGGCCTTGCGGTTGGAACCTTTATGGACATCGAAGGAGCCTTCAATAACACCTCTGGAGAGGTGATCAGGGCGGCCATGATTGCACATGGTGTGCCTACGGCAGTCGTGGAATGGACGTGCCACATGTTGGCCAACAGGAATCTAACCACGACTAAGGGTGATGTCACTCTAAGTGGAACCATTGACTCGGGATGTCCGCAGGGGGGAGTTTTATCTCCCTTGCTGTGGTGCCTGGTAGTGGATGAATTGCTTCATCTACTCTCGAGTCAGGGTCTTCACGTCATAGGCTATGCGGACGATATATTAGTTATCGTGCGCGGTCAGCATCTGGATGTGCTCTTCGGAGTAATGCAGCAAGCACTGATGATAGTGGACTCATGGTGCAAGAAAACTGGATTATCGGTTAATCCTAGTAAGACAGATGCGGTTGTTTTCACCAGAAGGTACAAGTGGGGAACTACGAGTACATTGAAACTTGGAGGACAACAGCTGGAAATCAAAGAACGAGCCAAATATCTAGGAGTAATTCTGGATAAGAAGCTGTCATGGAATGAGCACCTGGAAAACAAGTGCAAGAAGCTAGTAGCGACCCTATGGCTCTGTAGGAGAGCCATAGGGAAAAGCTGGGGCCTGAAACCGGAGACACTTATGTGGATTTACACAGCGATCTTGCGACCCAGATTAACCTATGCGGCGGTGGTCTGGTGGAGCAGGGTCGAGCTGTCCACTGTAAAGTCTCGACTGGAAAGGATCAGGGGACTGATCTTGAGAGGCGTCACTGGAGCCTCGAAGTCGACACCCACGATGGCACTGGGGGCACTAATAGGTTTAGAGCCCCTCCATCTTACCATCAAGGCCGTGGCTGCGAAGGCGGCCTGGAGGCTAAATTTGGTAAATGACAGAAGGATCTCGACAGCAGTGAAGATCCCAGTCGACATTGCGAGAAGGCCGACCTTGAACATGCCCAGGGACAAAATGGTCACTCGCCACCTCTTCGACAAGAAGTATCGAGTTAGCCTATCCACGAAGGAGGAATGGGTTAACGGCGACGCATACCTGCCCTGTGATGGAGACAACTGGTTTACAGATGGCTCCAGGAACGAGGAGAAGGCAGGAGCCGGCGTATATCGTAGAAGGAATGGAATGGGCTTCACAATTGAGATGGGGTCCTACGCCACAGTTCTACAATCTGAGACTATGGCCATACTCCAGTGTGCCTATAAGGCAAGGGAGTACGGTAATAAAAGGAACATCCGTATCTGCTCAGACAGCAGGGCTGCTATACTGGCCTTGAATGGAACAACGACTACGTCGCTATTAGTACTGGAATGCTTTGAAGCACTAAATACGTTAGCGACCGAAAACCGAGTCACTCTGCTATGGATCCCTGGACACAGTGGTATCAAGGGCAATGAGATATCGGATAGGCTAGCCAAGCTAGCAGCAGGAAGAAATTTTACTGGACCCGAGCCAGTGGTAGGTATTTCCAGCAGGTTAGTCACTGAAGTAATTAACAGTTGGCTGACTGAGGAACATCAGAATGAGTGGGACCTGGTTTCTGGTTGCAGACAGGCCAAAACACTCTTGGGCTCAAAGCTTAACTCCAACCGAGCTAGGGAAATACTCAAGCTCGGGAGGAATGAAATTAAAGTCCTAACAGAACTATTCGTAGGACATGGGAAGTTAGGATATCACAGACACAAGATTGGGCTTGCAGAAAGTCCCCTCTGTCGTCTGTGCGGAAAGGATAATGAGACATCTACTCACATCCTTTGTCACTGCCCTGCTATTGCGGGGAAACGTCTAACACTCACAGGTAATTATTTTATCAGTGAGTTGGAGATATCGGCCAATAGCGTGGCTGCGGTCCTCTCCCTATGGAGAGGGCTATGGGGTCATGCTTAGGCTTACAAGGGGACGCAACGGGATTACCCAAGCGTCAGGGGCTGCTAAGGTCTCAACCCAGAACTAATAATAAAAAAAATCCCCCGCGTGGGACAATTATAATCGTCTTTAGATCCTATCAAAATCAGTTGTTTTTAGCTAATGTCTAAACTTTTATGTGTTGAAATGTTTTGTGTGTTGTTTGAATTTTATCAATAATTTTGATTATATGAATCTTTTCTTCGTACCTGCGTAACTCGTTCGCGAGGCTCTAATTTTTATTTACGAATATTAGTCAGGGACTTAGAAATATTAACGTATTGTAGCTAGAATAGGCAATTTTGAATAAAAATCATTTTATATTCGAAACCAAGTTTACTCTCAATCTCGTGACGCCCCTTTTATTTGTTATTTCTCTTTTAAACTCTGGGTCGATGACGTCACATCGCCCGATATAGGCAACCTCACTAAAGTTGAGGGTCTCAATATATATATATATATATATATATATATATATTAAATTTTCTCCTGCTTGAAACATTGAAATATTTATAATAATTGAACTGCAATGTTATAATTTTCAGAGGGAATTTCAAATATATATATTAAATTTTCTGCTGCTTGAAGTATTAAAATAATTATAATAATTGAACTGCAATATTATAAGTTTAAGGGAAACCTAAAATGTATTTAGGAATCTTTGAAAATAGCGCCTCAAGTGAAACATCATCAGTGTAATTTTCGAGTTTTTAACCGCTTTGAAGTATGTTTCGAGTTTATCCCCCCCCCCATATATCCTTACATGAGGCACGCTAGTCTAAAATTTTTAGCAAGAAATTTCATCAGTATTTGAAGTTTTTCCCTGCCGATGGAACTGCACTGAAACGGCACTCAAACGGCACTGCCCAGTGCCGTTTCAGTGCTGCTCGTTTAAAGCTACTCAGATTACAGTTTTAAATGCCTGCAGAAGTTCCCTTTATACCTGCGAATAGGCTACCAAGTAGACCAGCTGAAAGGGATTAAAAATGAAAAATTAAAATTTGTGAAATTTTGAAATTACATCTGCGAAAGTTAGAAATTCAGAATCTACGGGTTTCGATAATTTCAAATATCTAACTTTTTTTTTTGAAAAGTTTCAAATTCGAATGAACATAATGTATCTCGTAAATGGAATGAGATACGCCAAAACAGAGAACATTTTCGAATTCAACTTCAGAATAGTATATTAGTATATAATTTATAAGTATAAAATATATATAATGAGAAAATTCATCAATTAAAAAAAGTGTTAATAATTTGAAGAAAGTTTTAAAAAGGGATTCGGGTTGGTGGCGGCCAACCACTGTAAACCACTCTGCCAGCCCGGTATGTGACGAGTACAATAGGACCATTATATGACCGTCGCATCACTCTGAGAGCCGTTTAGGTGCCGAAATCAGCACAAACAGTCACTGAAACGGCACTGGCGGCCCAGTGCCTTTCGCCAGTGCCGTTTCAGTGCTGTTTCATCGGCAGGGTTAGCTTTAAAAATTTTGTTTCAGTAAAATTAATATAAATTGATATAAAAAAAAAAGAACTTATCTTTAAAAATATTTTCCAGGCTCTCTTCTATTTCCTGTCCAATTTCAGGTTACACTTAAGGTTATACTATATGGTAACTTTAAAATTTTATATTTGGTTTCTTCCCTTATTCTCGAAAAACACGACTGGCTTCTTGAGACAGTCGAGACGGACTGATTTTTTTTTTTAGGGCAAAAGATGACCATGTGGTTCGCGTTAGTTTCCAATAACGTCGCATTTGTAGTTAAAAGTTCGGAATATTGAGTGATTTAGAAGGATTTTTTGGGGATAATCTCGGATATGTTAAAGAAATCTCTGAAATACTGTAATTTCCTTGATTTATCGTGTGCAAATTCTTTGAAAAGGGGTTAAAATATTATTATAAAAATTCAGTGAAAAACGATAAAATTAATTCCTGGAATTTGTCAAAAAAAGCCCTACCCTAACATGTCAGGATTTTCAAGAAAGAAAAGATTTAAAATTTCTTTCAAACTATTAAAATCAATTGGAAATTTCTTCGAATACCTAATTCTTTAAAATTCGATAAAGAGATATATAAATATATATATATATATATATATATATATATATTAAATTTCCCCTGCTTGAAACATTGAAATATTTATAATAATTGTACTGCAATGTTATAATTTTCAGAGGGAATTTAAAATATATATATTAAATTTTCTGCTGCTCGAAGTATTAAAATAATTATAATAATTGAACTGCAATATTATAAGTTTAAGGGAAACCTAAAATGTATTTAGGAATCTTTGAAAATAGCGC
>CAKNYM010041957.1:0-15706 GCA_932195095.1 Andricus curvator | reverse complement strand
ACATGAGGCACGATAGTCTACAATTTTTATCAAGAAATTTCATCATTATTTGAAGTTTTCAGATTTGAAAATTTTGTTTCAGTAAAATTAATATAAATTGTTATAAGAAAAAAAAGAACTTATCTTTAAAAATATTTTTCAGGCTCTCTTCTATTTCCTGTCCAATTTCAGTTTATACTTGAGGTTATACTTTATGAAAACTTTAAAATTTTATATTTGGTTTCTTCCCTTATTCTCCAAAAAAACGACTTATTTGTATACCTAATAATAATTAATGCTTAATTCACGGAAAAAATGTGTAGTTGAACCAACGATACTTATCTTTGTTCAGATCTTTTCTTGAATAATATGCCGGAACGTTTTTTTTTTGTTCGATTTTCTTGGGGATTATTATTATTAATATTATTATACCATTAAGCCATTTCCCTTTCGGGGTAGGTGTGACTTGCTCGGTTGGAAAATAGTAGTGGCTGAAACTAAAACTATTGGCATGTAGAATTGTGCTGAAAAATAAAATTTCCTATATTACAGTGTTGTTTCTTTTTGTTATCTGTGATTAAAACTAGGAAAATTAAGGAAATTATTTTTTCTGAAACACTATGATGGAAGCTTTTCTTTTACTCCGATTTTCTTCGAGGACGGCTTAAATTGAAGATTTTGCCATGTAGACGCAATACAAAATTTAAATTGCTATGTCGTATTCTTCACTTTTTTTAAACAGTACATGAAAAATAAGAATAAAGAGAAAATTGAGTTTTTTCTATCACTGTATACTGGAAGCTTTTCTTTTACTCTGAATTTCTTCGGGGATGGCTGAAATTGAAACTATTGGCTTGTAGAATTACGTTGGAAAATAGGATTTCCTATGTTACAGTGTTGTTTCTTTTTGTCATCTGTGATCAAAACTAGGAAAATTAAGGAAATTTGGAAATTATTTTTTCTTCAACAGTATGATGGCAGCTTTTCTTTTAGTCCGATTTTCTTCGAGGACGGCCTAAATTGAAGCTTTTGGCATGTAGACGCAAGACAAAATTTAAATTGCTATATCTTATTCTTCGTTTTCTTTTTTCAAACAGTACATAAAAAATAAGAATAAAGAGAAAACTGAGTTTTTTATATCACTATATACTGGAAGCTTTTCTTTCAGTCCGATTTTCTTCGGGGATGGCTCAAATTGAAACAATTGGCATGTAGAATTTGGTTGAAAAATAAAATTCTCTATATTATAGTGTTGTTTCTTTTTGTTATCTGTGATTAAATCTAGGAAAATTAAGGTAATTTAGAAATTGCTTGAAGCAAATTTCGTGCTCATAGCAAAATTATTACTGAGTGAATTTGACTATAAAACTTTTCGTGTCGTGTGTTCACAAGCTCATATCAGGGTTAAAGTGAACCTTTGAATAGTGAACTGAACTTCTGTGTTTCGAATAAATTCGAAAAAATAATATCGTGCTTCAATATGCGACCGTGAAACAGACAATGTGGAATCAATAAATATTCCTCTTGTGTAAAGGTTGTCAGAAGCTGTCACCGTCGGAGAGAGCATCCAGAGGAGGCCAGCTGGTCCAAACTTCCCGCAGTCCAGGTCTTTGCAGACTTTGTTGCTTTTGTCACATGTCGGACTTCAGCAACAATCATTCAAATGAAAACCTGTCATCGTCTAGGCTCAACACTTGCGAACATCCAGCAGCGCTGATCCAGAGTTCATCATCAAAGTAAGAAAGTTTTTGTACCACCCATTTTTCCCTCATATCTTCTGTGTTCCCACCACTTGTTTGCACTTGCTTGTTTAATACTTTACTGAAACTTAAAACGATGGAGGAAAAACAGATAGACGATCTAAAAATCCAAATTGTCAATGCGAAACGCAAAATTACAAACTTCGGAACCTATCTTGAAAAATTTGTACCGGAGCGTGATTTTACGAATTCAGAAAAAAGAAATCAAGAAAATGATGAAAGCTTTTTAGAATTTGAAAATTTACAAACCGAATTGGAAACTCTTGAGAACGATTCCACTTGCCCGGGTATCCATACGGAATATGAAGAAAAATATTACATTTCACACGGTATCCCGTTCCCTCTTTAGTCAATCAAATTCAAAAACACGTTAGAGCACTTGAAGCCTTGAAAGAACCCGTCAATCAATGGGGCACCCTTTTAATTGAAATAATTAAGCAAAAATTAACTTCTTTTATTCGTGAAAAGTGGGAAGAGGCGAGCTGCGAATCCAATAACCCCACTTTCAAAGAAATGTTGGCTTTCTTGCAGCGTCGCGCGCTCAATTCGAAGATAATAAAGTTTATCAAGTACCAGGAAACCTCAAAACTTGTCGGAGAAAAAACCGTCAAGTTCTCGCTTTAATAATAAGCGTTCGCAGCACGCTTTTGTGGCTGCAACGACGAAATCTCCATGTACATATTGTCAGGGGGGACACTAGATATATAGTTGTGAATCGTATAAAAAATTGACACCGTCCGAGCGTTTCGAAGCCGCAAAAAAGGCCGCGCTCTGCCTAAATTGTTTGCGTCCGAGTCATCGCGTTGCTGACTGCACCGGCTGTCCTTGTCGTAAGTGCCGTAAAAAGGACAATATTTTACTGCATGTTCAAAGACAACCTGCAATGGAGAATGCGGTGTCAGATCCATCCCCCAAAAGTCAGTCTCTTATCAACATGCACGCTCAAGTTTCCTCTGAGGGTTTGCTGGCCACTGCGTTCGTGGACTTAGTCAATACCCACGGAGAATCCAAGTCTTGTCGAGTGTTTTTGGATGCTGGATCTCAGGCCAATTTTATCACTGAAAGCACCGCATCTTTTTTGAAACTATCTAGAAAATCTGTAGATATTTCGGTCTCTTGTGTTGAGAATATTTCCACAGAAATAAAGCATTCAGTTTCAGCAACATTAAAATCTCGTTTTAGTAAATACTCCAAGAATCTCGATTTTCTTGTTCTCAATCGAATCACAAAAACAATGCCCTCAGTTGAAATTAATCGGGCAGCTCTTGAAATTCCAAAAAATATAGTACTAGCTGATCCTGAATTCCACAAGCCATCAAAAATCGATGCTCTGATTGGAGTTAAATTGTTCTACAAACTTCTATGTGTGGGACAAATTTCGCTGAAAAATCATCCAGAGGCCGTGCTGCAGAAAACTCAGCTTGGCTGGATTGTCGCTGGAGAAATAGATAGTTCTCTCCGTAAAAATCACGTGCAGTGTAGCTTTGTGAGCCACTCTATCCCTCCCGAATCGAATCTCACAAAATTCTGGGAAATTGAAGAAGTTCCTTCAATACAATTAATGTCCTAAGAAGAGTAAGCTTTCGAATCGCATTTCAAAAATAAGACGCAACGCGACCCTAAAGGTCGTTACATTGTAAGATTGCCTTTCAACGAAAATAAGGGAAAACTCGGAGATTCGCGCTTCATAGCTCTTCGCTGTTTTAATTGTTTAAAAAAGCGTTTTGAAAAAAAAAACCTAAATTAAAGACAGACTATTGTGATTTCTTAAACGAATACAACAATTTGAAACATTTGTCGTTGATAAAAGATAAAGATCTCGTTAAGCCTGGTTTCTATCTTCCCCATCACGCAATGATACGGGAAGATAATATCACCACACAAATTCGCGTTGTCTTCAACGGATCCGCGAAAACATCGACAGGCGTGTCATTGAATGACTCGTTGATGGTTAGTCCCAAAATTCCGGACGACCTTTTCACCCTGTTAACACGATTTCGTTCAAACAGATTCGCGTTGACTGCCGACATAGAAAAAATGTACAAACAGGTGTTAGTGCATCCAGATGACGCTTTCTATCAAAAAATCTTGTTTTGCCAAAATGCAGATGAGAGCGTAAAAGAATTTGCTCTAGATACCGTCACATATGGCACATCCTGTGCATCCTTTCTCGCCATTCGTGCCCTTCTTTAGCGGGCCGATGACGAAGGAGCTCAGCATCCCATCGAAGCCGCGGTGCTGAAAAGGGATTTTTACGTGGACGATCTGCTCACTGGCGCTAATACACACCAGGAAGCGGCATTTCTGCGTGACGACCTTAATGTGCTTTTGCAAAAGGGCGGCTTCCTATTAAGAAAATGGGCTTCTAATGACGCTACCTTGGTCCCTGATAGCTTAGACAATTTATCCAGCAATCCCTTATCGCTCGATCCAAACTCCACTGTAAAAACCTTGGGTATTCAGTGGAACTCCTGTAAAGATAAAATTTGGTATAAAGTTGATCTCTCGGAATTATCAAAGCTCGAAAATAAATGTTGGATTCTCTCGCAAGTCGCGAAATTATTTGACCCTTTGGGATTACAACGTCCAGTTATTGTGCAGGCCAAAATAATGATCCAACTTCTATGGAAAGCTGGAGTTTCGTGGGATGAATCAATCCCAGCAGATATACACACTATGTGATTGCAATTCAAGGATCAATTACCACTTTTAGGTAACATTAGCTTCGATCGTCTAATTATCGCGCCTAGTTTTGTCGAAATCCAAATGCATGGCTTATGTGACGCGAGTGAGAAGGCATACGGTGCCTGCATTTATTTGCGCACAACTGATGCTCGAGACAATCATCACCTGCCACTAGTCTGCTCGAAATCTAGAGTTGCTCCAGTGAACTCTTTGACCTTGCCGCGCTTAGAGCTTAGCGCTGCCCTTCTACTTACACGCTTTTACACAGTGGTGAAGCAGGCACTTCCAAGCGAATTCAAAAAGATTTATTTGTGGTTGGACTCGATAATAACCCTTCACTGGATAAATACAGAGCCTCATTTATTAAAAACTTTCGTCTCAAGTCGAGTCGCGGATATTCAAAATTTGCCGAAATTCTGCAAATGGAGGCACGTGCCCTCACAATACAATTCCGCGGATATAGTATCCAGAGGTCAAATGCCTCAAGAATTTCTAGATACGCACATCTGGAAAAATGATCCTCAATGGCTTTCGAGAGAAGAAAATCTATGGCCTCAGGAAAAAATCCATCTTAGTGAAATTCCTGAGAAGAGAAAAATTATCGCTTCAACTATTCGCGTGAAAACAAAAATTAATGACGACAAAATCATCGAAAAATAAGGTACCCTCAAAACATTGAAATTCATACTCGCTTATGTTTTGCGTTTTATCCACAATTCCAGAAACAAATTGGAAAAACATATCGGTCCTATTACTATGATTGAACTCGAGGCTGCAAATAAAACAATAATTCGTATGACGCAATCCGACACATTTTTTAAGGAAACTCAGTCTTTGAAACACTGGAGAAAATATTGATAATAAGAGTCGATTGACCCCTGTAAAACAATTGCTAGACAAACAGGGCATTCTTAGAGTAGCTGGCAGGCTAACTCATTCAAAATTGCCCGATGAGCAAAAGCAACAGATTTTATTACCATCTAATTATCATGTCACTCGTTTAATTATTCGTGAGGAGCATGAAAGGCTCAAACATGCGGGAACTCAAGCGACCTTGTACTCCGTCCGCGAAAGGTTGTGGCCCCTCGACGGTCGAAACGTCCGGCGCATAATCGTCAATACATGCATTCGATGCTTTCGCGCAAGACATCGAGGCGTTGATTACATCATGGGGGATCTTCCTCAAGAACGCGTGTCTTACTCTCGTCCTTTTCTTAATGTCGGCGTTGACTACTGTGGCCCACTCTACATAAAGGAAAAACGCTTCCGTAATCGCAATAAGCTCAAAGTTTATGTCGCAATTTTTTTCTGTATGGGCACCAAAGCAGTGCACTTTGAATTGGTTAGCGATCTGACCACAGAAGCTTTTATTGCTTGCTTCAAAAGACTTTTCTCTAGACGAGGAATATCAAAAACAATCCATTCGGACAATGCCACTAATTTGGTCGGTGCCAGCCGAGAACTCATCGAACTTTATAAATTATTTCAATTGTGTGAGCACAATGAAATTATTCACAAATTTTTAGCTGAGCAAAAGGTCACTTGGAAGTTCATTCCTCCGCGAACACCCCACTTTGGTGATCTTTGGGAAGCAGCGGTAAATTCTTTCAAACACCATCTTTCTCGAACGGTGGGAGACACTTTGCTAACTTTCGAGCAATTGGAAACATGTGTTATCGAAATCGAAGCTATCCTTAACACTCGACCTCTTTCACCAATGTCTCCCGATCCCAATGACCTTCAACCTCTGAGTCCTAGTCATTTCCTAATTGGTGGTCCTCTAACGAGCTTCCCGCAGATAGACTTCACGGACACAGCCGCAAATCGCCTATCAGCTTGGCAGCATGCACAAAAATTGCGCCAGCATTTCTGGAAGAGATGGCAGAAAGAATATCTCCATCAACTGACCGTTCGCAGCAAATAGCAAGGTGATTCAATTCCTTGCATCGAGTTGAATACCATGGTAACTACTGTAAAGACTGATACGGGGGAGTACAAGCGCTGTATTAAAAGGCTCTGTTCTCTTCCTATCGAGTATTTTTCAGAAACAGAAGGAGTGAAGAAATCTTCAAACTAATTGACACTCCAATAATTGTAGACTCAATCTTCGACAAAAACCATGTATCTCCGTTTCGAATTAATTTATATTTTTTTGATTTTTTCGTCATGTCACTTAATTTTTTTAGAATCTTCGAAAATCCTGTAATATAATTGTATAGCCCTTTTACTTTGCCAATAACCTTAAGCTTAGGAAATTTATTATGTACTCGCAGCTGTTGAACAAATACCTAGATTTTGGAAAGACCCATTTGAAGGGCCTCACGCCCTATCTCCCACTACTCAATTTCCATGATTTATATTCCACGCCTCCTCCTCCTACCTTGCACTTCCTCGACCAATCACTGCCCTCGACGTCATCAATTCTCCCAACTTACCAAATTTTCCAATTTTCGCACCCTTCCCTTTGCTTCATCGCCAACAGTCAATCAATTACATTTCGTCGGTTGTATCGCATTTATCTCTGGTAAAAACTTGACTTGTCCGTCACTTTGTAGAAAGTTTTACTAAAACTGTACAGTCCACTATATATTTGGTTGTATGTATATGTTAGGCTCCGAACCTGAAAACGCCCAATGGGCGTTTAAACCGCACGCACCTAGGAGTGAGCATTTCTAAATGCCCCGAACTAGGTGAGGGCGCTTTTAAGTGCACCGAACTAGGTGTGGGCATTCTCAAATGCGCCCACCTAGGTGGGGCAAAACTGAATCGTCCTGAACCCGTTCTAATTGTCTTTAGATACAGAGAACGCGTTTTGGGGAATACAAAAATTTCTTCTTGTGATAAAAAACTAGTATTTTTTTTGAGGCACATTCTGAAGCACACAATCCTAGTAAAAGTTAAGGATGAAAAAAAACAGTTATCATATACTAGATAACTAATGTTAAAAAGTGATAAAGACGATATAATTACTATTGTTATTGTTATGTCAACATTTGCTAAATATTTTTAATAAATATTAGGTACATAACTATTTATTATTTTTATTTTATTTAGATTTTTTAAGATAACATATCTTAAACAGATAGCCAATGTAATAATAGTAAAATTATTCTAAATTACCAGAGAATATTAATTTTCAATTGAAAAAATTAATTTTTAATAAAAAATAAAACGAATTTTCAACTAAAGTTATGAATCTTTAACAAAAAAAAATGAACTTTTCAGAAAGTAGTTCCACTTTTAACTAAAATTATTAACCTAAATAGATGAATTGTAAACAAAAAGATAATAATTAAAATTTAAAAAACAAAATGTTTTGATTAAAAGTAAAAAATAACTGCATTCAACCAACAGAAACGAATTTTCAACCAAATGCTTGAATTCTCTACTAAAACATATTAATTTTCAATTGCGATATTCAATTGCATTCTTAAATGAAGAAAGTTATTTTTGCAAAAAAAAAATCCTTTTTGTAATAAAAAACTAGTAATTTTGTTGAGGCACGTTCTGAAGCAGAGAATCCTGATCAAAGTCAAGGATGAAAAAAAAACAGGCATCATATACTAGATAATTAATCTTACCATACCACGCTGAAAAACCCAGTTCTCGTCAGATCACTGAAGTTAAGCAGCGTTGGACGCGGTTAGTACTTGGATGGGTGACCATTCAAGAATACTGACATGAGTGCTGTTGGCACATCGTGGGTGTGGTGAGCCCACACTTGTAGTTATTTATAACTACAAGAAAAACCTAGAAACACTACCCGAATCGGGTAGTGTCACGCCTACCCTGAAAGGGAAATGGTTTAATGGTATATATATATAAAAAGTGATAAAGACGATATAATTACTATTGTTATTGTTATTTGAAAATTTGCTTTACATTTTTAATAAATATTAGGTACATAACTATTCAGTAGTTTCTTTTATTTAGAACGAAATCTTAAGTGAAATTCCGAATGCCATGCCAACAGTTCATGTAAAAAAAAGTAGGGACAGATATTGCATAACAGATAAATTTGGAGGCATGTATCTCCTCAAAATATTTTAAACAGTTTTATATGGTCGACGCAATTTCAATTTGTAATTAACATAACATTTTTTTGGATTCGCGATGTAACAATTATATATATATATATATATATATATATTCAGCGTATATTTATCATATTTTAAATCTCATTGATCGTTGTTTCTGAATGTTTCAAAAAATGTGAATCTATTATTTGTACATATTATATTACTTTTTAGTAATTTTTTCTCATTGGATGGGTTGTTTAGTGATATATTACCAATTTTTGTAAAGTAAATAATAATAATTTTATTGTGTTTATCGCTTTTTTAAATTAGTTATCTTTCATAGTATACCTGTTTTTTTCTTTCATCCTTGACTTTAACGAAAATTTTGTGCTTTAGAATGTCCCTCAATAAAAAGACTAGTTTTTTGTCCCAAACATGAATGCTTATTTCTCACAAAACGCGTTATTTGTATCTAAAGGAATGTTAAGTGTAAAAATAAATAGGTGTAATATTACATAACTGATACTTTTAGAGACATATATCCCCTCAAAATATTTGGAATAATTTTTTTATTATTACATTGGCTATCTGTTTAAGGAATGTTACTTTGAAAAATCTAAATAAAAAAAAACTGATGAATAGTTAGTCAGTAGTTAGTAATCAAGACCGAGCTTAGTTCATTCATTCCATCTAATAGATCTGGCCCTTAAAAAATTATTTCATTTTGACGCTTAATTTATTTTAACAACGATAAATTAATTTTTTCAATTCAAAATCTAAATATATTGGTGAAAATCAATATTCTTTGGTAATTTGGAATAATTGTACTATTATTACATTGGCTATCTGTTTAAGAAATGTGATTTTTAAAAATCTAAATAAAATAAAAATAATAAATAGTTATGTATCTAATATTTATTAAAAATGTTTAGCAAATGTTGACATAAGAATAACAATAGTAATTATATCGTCTTTATCACATTTTAACATTAGTTATCTAGTATATGATAACTGTTTTTTTTTCATCCTTAACTTTTACCAGGATTGTGTGCTTCAGAATGTGCCTCAACAAAAATACTAGTTTTTTATCACCAGAAGAAATTTTTGTATTCCCCAAAACGCGTCCTCTGTATCTAAAGACAACTAGAACGGGTTCGGGACGTTTCAGTTTTGCCCCACCTAGGTGTGTACATTTGAGAATGCCCACACCTAGTTCGGTGCACTTAAAAGCGCCCTCACCTAGTTCGGGGCATTTAGAAATGCCCACTTCTAGGTGCGTGCGGTTTAAACGCCCATTGGGCGTTTTCGGTTTCGGAGCCTAACATATACATGTATAACTGTTGCAAACTGTTGCCATGTAGAATTGAATAAAAATAAAATAAGCTATGGTTTAGTGTTGTTTGTTTTGTTATCAGTGGTTAAAAATTAGGAACAATGAGGAATTTGGGAAATTTTCTTTTTTTGACCACTATGCTGGAATCTTTTATTATGGTCCGATTTTCTTCGGGCAAGGGTCAAACTGAAGCATATAAAATTGCGATAAAAAATAAAATTTACTGTGTTATAATGTTGTTTTTGTTATTATCAGTGGTTAAAACTAGGAAAAATAAGGAAATTTGGAAATGATCTTTTCTTGAATACTATGCCGGCATCTTTTTTTTGGTCCGATTTTCTTCGAGGAAGGCTTAAATTGAAGCTTTTGGCATGTAGCCGCAATAAAAAATTCAAATTGCTATGTCGTATTCTTCGTTTTTTTTTTCAAAACACTACATGAAAAATAAGAATAAAGAGAAAATGGAGTTTTTTATACCACTGTATACTGGAAGCTTTTCTTTTAGTCCGATTTTCTTGGCGATGGGTCAAATTGAAACTATTTGCATGTAGAATTGCGTTCAAAAATAAAATTTCCTTTATTATAGTGTTGTTTCTTTTTGTTATCAGTGATTGAAACTAGGAAAATTAAGGAAATTTGGAAATTATCTTTTCTTGAACACTATGATGGAAGCTTTTCTTTTAGTCCGATATTCTTCGGGGATGGCTCAAACTGAAACTATTGGCATGTAGAATTCAATGAAAATAAAATAATAAGCTATGTTTTAGTGTTGTTTGTTTTGTTATCAGTGGTTAAAAATTAGGAACAATGAGGAATTTGTGAAATTTTCTGTTTTTGACCACTAACGGCCATACCACGCTGGAAACACCAGTTCCCGTTAGATCACTGAAGTTAAGCAGTGTTGGGCGCGGTTAGTACTTGGATGGGTGACCGTCTGATACTACTGCGTTGCTGTTGGCGGTCTTGGGTGTGGTGAGCCCACACTTGTAGTTATTTACTACAAGTAACTATCCACCTAGAAACACTACCCGAATCGGGTAGTGTCACGCTTACCCCTTGAGGCTCGCCGAAAGGGAAATAGCTTAATGGTATATATGCTGGAATCTTTTATTTTGGTCCGATTTTCTTCGGGGATGGGTCAAACTGAAACTATTGGCATATAGAAATGCGATGAAGAATAAAATTTACTATTTTATAATGTTTTTTTTTATTACCAGTGGTTAAAACTAGAAAAAATCATGAAACTTGGAATTTATCTTTTCTTGAATACTATGCTGGCATCTTTTTTTTGTCCGATGTTCTTGGGAATGGCTGAAATTAAAACTATTGGCTTGTAGAATTACGTTGGAAAATAGGATTTCCTAGGTTACAGTGTTGTTTCTTTTTGTCATCTGTGATCAAAACTAGGAAAATTAAGGAAATTTGGAAATTATTTTTTCTTCAACAGTATGATGGCAGCTTTTCTTTTAGTCCGATTTTCTTCGAGGACGGCCTAAATTGAAGCTTTTGGCATGTAGACGCAAGACAAAATTTAAATTGCTATGTCGTATTCTAAGTTTTTTTCAAAACAGTACATGAAAAATAAGAATAAAGAGAAAATGGAGTTTTTTATACTACTGTATACTGGAAGCTTTTCTTTTAGTCCGAGTTTCTTGGCGATGGCTCAAATTGAAACTATTTGCATGTAGAATTGCGTTGAAAAATAAAATTTCCTTTATTATAGTGTTGTTTCTTCTTGTTATCAGTGATTGAAACTTGGAAAATTAAGAAAATTTGGAAATTATCTTTTCTTGAACACTATGATGGAAGCTTTTCTTTTAGTCCGATTTTCTTGGCGATGGCTCAAATTGAAACTATTGGCATTTAGAATTGTGTTAAAAAATAAAATTTCCTGTATTATAGTGTTTTTTCTTTTTGTTATCAGTGATTACAGCTAGAAAAATAAAGGAAATTTGGAAATTATCTTTTCTTGAACACTATAATGGAAGCTTTTCTTTTAGTCCGATTTTCTGCGGGGACGTCTCCAATTGAAGTTCTTGGCATGTAGAATTCAATAAAAATAGAATAGGTTATGTTTTAGTGTTGTTTATTTTTGTTGTCAGTGGTTAAAAATTAGGAACAAAATGCAATTTGGAAATATTCTGTCTTTGACCACTATGCTGGAATCTTTTCTTTTGGTCTGATTTTCTTCGGGGATGGGTCAAATTGAAGCTATTGGCATATAAAATTGTGATAAAAAATCATATTTACTGTGTTATAATGTTTTTTCATTATCAGTGGTTAAAACTAAGAAAAATGAGGAAATTTGGAAATGATCTTTTCTTGAATACTATGCCGGCAGCTTTTTTTTAGTCCGATTTTCTTGGAGATGGCTCAAATTGAAACTATTGGCATGTAGAATTGCGTTAAAAAATAAAGTTTCCTGTATTATAGGGTTGCTTTGTTTTGTTATCATTGATTAAAACTAGGAATATTAAGGAAATTATTTTTTCTTGAACACTATGATGGAAGCTTTTCTTTTAGTCCGATTTTCTTCGAGGACGGCTTAAATTGAAAAAGAATAGTAATGAGAAAATTGAGTTTTTTATACCCCTATATGCTAGAAGCTTTTTTTTAGTTCGATTTTCTTCAAGGTCGGTTCAGATTGAAGCTCTTGGTACGTAGAATAGACATAAAAAATATAAAATTTCTATATGATAGTGTTTTTTTATTATCAATGGTTCACCTACAAAAGCCTTCTTGATGGGCGTTTACGGTCCGCTTCACGAACTGATTTTTTTTTTCAAAATCTTGCATTTTTCTCAATAATGCTCCTTTTCAATTTTTGATTTTATGTACCATTTTTTGAGTATGTATGTATGTATGTATACCATTAAGCCATTTCCCTTTCAGGGCAGACGTGACACTACCCGATTCGGGTAGTGTTTCTAGGTGGATAGTTTTCTTGTAGTTATAAATAACTACAAGTTTGGGCTCGCCACACCCATAATATGCCAACAGCACACAGTATTCTCGAATGGTCACCCATCCAAGTACTAACCGCGCCCAACGCTGCTTAACTTCAGTGATCTGACGAGAACTGGTTTTTTCAGCGTGGCATGGCCAATTGATGTGCAAAATATCGAGAAACAGACGAACTTATTGTAGAACTTTTTGAAAAGAGTTTTACGTTGAACTATGTTGAACCATGCAAAAACAAGGTTCGACGAGGTTTTCGCCCCGATATCCGTATGTCTATCTGGTTCAATGAGGTTTTCGTATAGGGTAACATATTTTTTTGCCTATCTTTTACGAGACATTTGTAGTATTCCACATTGTTTGTTTTAAAAAAGCAACTGACGTGTATTTCTATACGAATATTCTCAGCTGGGTTTTACAAAATTTTTGAACATCTAAAATCTACATGCTCAACTAACATGATCAGAAAAAGTTTAAACAATACACGTTTTTAATTGGATTTTTGCAAGTGGTTCAGAGAATTCTGAGTGTACTAAAAATGTCTGGTTATTATATCAAATTTAACTTTACATAGTTGAGCAATTCATTCTTTAAATAGAAAATTAATAAGTTGCAGCGAAATCGCGAATGAAGATGTCTTCAGCCTTGAAGTTTATGGCGAAGTCAGAAGTACATCGGTATAGTTTGAAACTGTATAAAACAAGAAACTAGAAACAAGCTCGACGTGTACTAGATTGGTTTAATTGATCGTATAAGTGCCAGCCTGTCTGTAGAAAACACAATTAAATAGAGTAATCTCCAAAAGGAAGTGAGATAACAAGAACTCAAGAGTTCTATTGTTACGGAGGAATGTTAGCGAAGGTGTCATGGGAACTTACCCACAATTAAGACTCGTAGCGTGCGGACAATGAACATGGTTACGTTTATTATTCACAACAGTAATTCAGAATTCATGACAATAATTACAGCTTTACATATCATTGGACGGATTCGAAGCTTGCTCAGCATAAAATTGAATATTACATAAAACTATTTTCTACTAAAAACCAGCCCAAAGACATCTGACTTTAAAGTCAGGTGTCTTTAAAAGAGTGCATGTCGATAAAAATTTAAGTCTACTTTCTTTTCCGCATATGCTCTGCAGTCTTGTCTACGAATATACAACCCTCATTAAATGTCGAGATATTTTACAACTGTACTGAAATATTCTTACTCGTAAATATTAAATCGTATACTGTATTAACACGCATATAAGCCGCACCTTTTTTTGGTTTCTTAGAGCTTGAAAATCGGGGTGCGGCTTATTATCGTGTGCGGCTTATATGCGTGTAAATACGATACCACAATTCGCGTAAATAATACTATCTTCACTTGTCGCATTCATGCTTTATTCCAGTATTTTATTATATAATTAATGAAACCATATAAATATTACAGTAATAATAAAATTGTCTTATGCTATTGAATTAGAGAAGAAATACACTAAAATTATTCTGTATTCATAGAAATACCATACAAATGCTTTTGTTTTTTAAATTGAGTTTGACATAAGGACAATTTTATCATTTGTATGTGGTTCCCAGGTATACTGTCACTCTTTTCTGTCAATTAAATTATATGAATTACTCATTATAATCCCACAGTTGACGAAACAGTATTTTCTCTGAAGTCTCACCTGATTCATATTTGAGTAACGAAAAGTCAACTGCAAAAGACACGTGAAAGATACTCGTTTTGAAACTTATTTTTCTTTGCACCTTTTGAAACATTAGTTCTGCTACTTTATTCGTATCGTACGTTGTTTATTCATGTTTGTAAGCATTAATGATATGTACGAGGTTAAAAGATCGTCCATTTTGTAGCCGAGTGAAGTTTCGCATAATAGTTTTGTACCTCGAACCAAATTTCCTATTGTCATATGGAAATAAGTATTTCCTGACGACCAGTTTGAAATTCTGGTGAATGGATGCGTTACTAATATGTCCTGTAAACAAATACTTAGTTACTAAAAATGTATGATTATGAATTTGAATTGATATTTGCAGCGTAGATATTATAAACACGTCTCCCGTAAAATGGGATATTCAAACCTTACCTTCGTTTGTGGATGAATGAGACTTACTCCGTGTTTGTTGATAGCAATAAGCAATAATTCTGGATAATTTGGTTCTGTACTTTGCTTAACTTCGAAAAAGGCTGATCCAAAAGTGGGCCATCGATAAACCATTTTCAAAAATGTTATTTTAGCTTCTTCTGGGCTCATACCTAGAATAAAGTCGCGTACTGGTTATTTACTAATATTTGTAACCAGAATATATTTTCTTTAATATTTAGCCATAAAACTTACCAGCATCCTGATTATAGGCAGCTATTATTGATCGCTTCCAATCATTTGCGCTTTGTACTTTCACCAAATCGCCTGGTATCAGTTCGCGGAGCATTTGTCTACAATCAAAAAAATATACCTTAATGAATAAATATTTCACAATCCATAATAGGCGCTTAGGCGTTTGGACTTTCTGTTAGAGGTCCGAAGTTCGATCCCTGAGCCAGTATCTCTGGAATGTACTTTTAACGGGGTTCTAGTGGCTCGAATCCTACTTTAAGCTGCAGATCCCTCCACCATGCACTTGACTGCAACCCAGACCGTGGATAGTGAAAAAAATGAAACCAGGCTTACCCAATATGTCATATAGGCACAGTGCTCTCATCAGATTACTTGACTGTATTATAAAATGCATCCGTGATTGATGATATATACCGGGACAACCCCGTGTAGAAAGGTTGGCACCAAAATCCAACTCACGAACAAAAATTGCCTTTGACATATTGGGCTGTAACAATCTTAAGTCTGAGGTTCTATTTTTTAAATAATAATAATAATAGTAATAATAATAATAAGTTTCAGTGGACACTCTTCCTCTCGACCTTGTAACCTTTGCCTTTGGCAAAAGTTACGAAAGAGTGATATA
>CAKNYM010041953.1:832-14385 GCA_932195095.1 Andricus curvator | reverse complement strand
AATATCAGGTTAGAAAACTGGAATTTTTTTTTGAAAATCTTACACGGAGGCTGTAGAGCGGGGAGGGGGTGTAAAATTTCATGAAAAACACCTTACGTTATTTGTGGATCTCCCCTTATTTGCTTATTTATTATTATTACGTGAATTTATCATTATTACAGTTAATATTATTATTTTATTATTATTATTCTTAAAAAACAGCTGGATTTAAACCCAAAAAGATGAATTTGGAAAAAAAATAATTCTGAACCAAACAGTTGATTTTTTAATCAAATAGTTAAATATCCAAGCTAAAGAGTCGAAATTTTTAGGAGACAGAATTCTCAACAAAAAAGTTCATTTTCATACAAGAAACATGAATTTCCTAATTAGGATGACCGTGAAGCCTGTGATAAATAGACAGAAATTTTAATAATCTATGGATTAAGGAATAATGTAGTTTAAATAAGATTGAAATTTATTTTTAATACATTGAAAATATCAGATTAGAAAACTGGAATTTTTTTTTGAAAATCTTACACGGAGGCTGTAGAGCGGGGAGGGGGTGTAAAATTTCATGAAAAACACATTACGTTATTTGTGGATTTCCCCTTATTTGCTTATTTATTATTATTACGTGAATTTATCATTATTACAGTTATTATTATTATTCTTAAAAACCAGCTGGATTTAAACCCAAAAAGATGAATTTGGAAAAAAAATTCTAAACGAAACAGTTGATTTTTTAATCAAATAGTTAAATATCCAAGCTGAAGAGTCGAAATTTTTAGAAGACAGAATTCTCAACAAAAAAGTTCATTTTCATACAAGAAACATGAATTTCCTAATTAGGATGACCGTGAAGCCTGTGATAAATAGACAGAAATTTTTATAATTTATGGATTAAGGAATAATGTAGTTTAAATAAGATTGAAATTTATTTTTAATACATTGAAAATATATGGTTAGAAAACTGGAATATTTTTGTTGAAAATCTTACATGGAGGCTGTCAATAAAGTAACAGAATTTTTTTTAATACAGTAAGCACTAGATTTCGCTGACAAACAGCTGTTTACAATAAAATATTTTCAACTTTTGATTTTTTAGTGATTCGCAGATTCGAAAATATCTTGAGTAAAAAATTATTTTGATCACGTAGCTCCTTATCAAATTCTATAAGGTAAGAAAATCTTATTAAGGTTTTCACCCTTATGTGGGAGCTTTTAAATTAAAATTCTTCCCCTCTTTTCCTGCAACAAGTAATTCCATTCCTCAAACTGAAAACTATTTGAGCAACTTCTAAACACGAACAAAATCGCACCCTGGAATTTCGGAAATGTTAGTTTCAAACCGCACATACCAGTTCTGGTGCAATTGAAATACCGATGTTGGCTTTCCAATAAAAAAAAGTCTATAGACCCTTATTTTATAGAATACGACCTCGCTCTGGATTTAAATTGCTCTAGGGGAATATGTTGCTTCCTACGGGAAGGAATGACAATTTTAATTCCATTTCTTGACTCGAAATTCGAACCAATTGTTATTTTTTGGAAATAGACCTTGATTAACAACTGCGAAAAGTGTTCGAGGATTCTAATCAAGAGGCACTTAACTTGATGATTTGAGACAAATGTGCAATTATTTCCAGATGTAGAGACCGCCCCTGGGGTATTAATAATGCGAAGGTCCTATTGCAGATCGATTTTTTTTTTAATTTGGCACAATAATGAGACCCCAGGGTAAAATGAGTCTTCGAACGCCAATAAGTAGTCGGAAGAAAGTAGATGATTAAACGATTTCTAGGTGACAATGTCTTATCAATTAGTGCCTTCTCACAACAGTTATCTAATGATGCTTGACCTTTGAAAACGAAGCGATAGTATCTATTACGATGTGTTACTATCTTTTTTTTCGTGATAAATTCTGAATCAATCTATTCAGATTATTACATTTTTCAAAAAGGAAAAAAATTGTATCAATTAGAAGAATTCTCAATAGTATTCATAGACCACAACCAACTTTTTTATGCTACTATACTTTTTTATGCTACTAGGGACCAACATGTTTCGAGGCCAATTTAGACTTCCTCATAAAAGATTATTTATAGGAAAACAACAGGTATGAATAATAGAAACTTATGCTAATTAAAATTCACATAAGACCTGAAAAAAATAGAGATGTATGCATGAAGTTAGTTGGTCTAATTCTCTATTCATTGCCAAAAATTGATTTGTATCTAAAAAAGATTTGTTGTATCTTGAAAGATGAATGGCTTTATTACCTTCTGTTCTTATAAATAACATCGTCATGAATTCTTTCTGAAAGATGGGAGAGCACCACAAGTATTTTTAATACTAAGGAATGATTTTGGGGCTGGGAAAAGCTGAACAAGGGGATTTTACACTTAGAAGTGATTTTTGGGGTTAAGAATAGCCGGACAAGAGGGTTTTACACTTAGGGGCGATTTTTCGAACTAGAGAGAGATGGAAAATAAGATTTTATACTTAGCGGTGATTTTTCGGGATGGGGAGAGCTGGAAAAGGGGTTTTTAAGCTTATGGGTGATTTTTGGGGCTGAGAAGAGCTGGACAAGACAATTTTACACCAGTAGTAATTTTTGGGGTTGGGAAGAGCTGGACAACGGTACTTCACACTTAAAGGTTATTTTTGGGGCTAGGGAGAGCTGGACAAGTGGATTTTACACCTAGGACTGATTTTTGGTGTTAGAGGTGGCTGAACAAGCTAATTTCATACTTAAGGGTAATTTTTCAAGATGGGGAGAGCTGGAAAAGGGTTTTTTAAGCTTACACTGGCCCACAAATAAATTTTTTTTTCTTAGTCTTGCACGGAAAAAATTTATCTGTAAAAAAGTCACGAACTTGGTCTCGGATATGAGAAAAATTCATCGGATATTTATGTATTTTTGTAAATAACCTGCGAACTTTGAGAAAGATTGACGAACTCGATTTGAAAATTCTAAAACGGTTCATCACTTTTTTTTTTACGTGAATAATTCCGGGAATATTAGGAGTGATTGGGAAAAGATTCTCAGAGCACTCACGAGCTTGTCCGACAAATCTGGGAACTCGAAAGTAGGTTCGCCTGTACGTGGCCCACACACACACTATCCCAAACGCGCGGTGCGTGTGTGCGCTCGTATGTGTGCCTCGAGCTCGTCGGATGAGTGGCTAGAAGTTTTATAATACCTATTTTGTTTGGCCTCGATGGCTACGCGTGTTTACGCACTCCTGGTTCATGTTTAGAAACTGGTGAGTCAGCAGTCTTTGAGGGTTCGAATCTTCTGAGTTGCGAATTTATAAATTAATATAAAATTAAATCGCACAAATAAAATTTTTCCTCTTTTCATTTCATTCTGAAATTTTCAGGAACTGTTCGTAGGAAATTCGAATTGTTCGTAAGAAACTTCGAAATTTATCCATATATTTCTCATAGAAATAAGGATTTAATTTTTCATTTTTTTATCTCGTATCCGAGACCTAGCTACAAGTTCGTGACTTCTTCACCGATAAATTTTGTCCGTGTGCATGCCACTATAATATTCCCATGTATTTTTTCCCACTGAAACCGAATCCGCAACCCGTTTTCCCTCTACACGTCAGGATTTTGACATATATATACCATTAAACCATTTCCCTTTCAGGGTAGGCGTGACACTACCCGATTCGGGTAGTGTTTCTAGGTTTTTCTTGTAGTTATAAATAACTACATAACCTAAAAAAACACCGGAAAAATCCCTAAAACCGGTCTAATCATTTACCCGATACCACTTTCACCCCCCCCCCCAAAAAAAAAATTTGGTAACCCTATAAAACCATAATCTCATAATCCCCTAACCTCGTGATACCATAATTCCATAACCTCAAAATGAATAAGCGGGGTTTTGAGGTTATGGAGTTACAGTATTACGAGGTTAGGGGTTTATGAGATTATGGGATTATTGTATTACCAATACGGGGGGGGGGGGGGGGATGAATGTGGTATGGGGTAAATGATTTTCCTGGCGTTAGTGAGTTTTTGGGTGTTTTTTGAGGTTATGTCAAAATCCTGACGTGTAGGGGTAAAACGGTTTGCGGATTCGGTTTCAGCGGGAAAAAATACATGGGAATATTATAGTGGCATCCAAGACTCAACAAACAAAAAATTTTGTGGGCCTGTGTTAGGGGTGATGTTTGGGGCTAAGAAGAGCTGGAAAAGAAAATTTTACACTAGTAGTAATTTTTAGGGTTGAGTTGAGCTGGACAATGGTACTTTATACTTAAGGGTGATTTTTGAGGCTAAGCAGAGCCGGGCAATGCGATTTTACACTAAGGGGTGATTTTTGAAAGTAGGTATAGTTGAAAAAGGGAATTTTATACTTAAAAGTGATTTTCAGGGATAGGGAGAGTTGGGCAAGGGGATTTTACACCTGATTGTGATTTTTGGGGTTAGGGATATGTGGACAAGAGGATTTTACAATTAGGGGCGATTTTTGAGACTAAGAAAAGATGGACAAGGAGATTTTATACTTAGGGGTGATTTTTCGGGATGGGGAGAGCTGGAAAAGGGGTTTTCAAGATTATGGGTGATTTTTGGGGCTGAGAAGAGCTGGACAAGACAATTTTACACCAGTAGTAATTTTTGGGGCTGTGGAGGGCTGGTCGAGGAGATTTTATACTTAAGGGTAATTTTTGGGGCTGGGGAGAGCTGGAAAAGGAAATTTTATACTTAAATGTGATTTTTAGGGCTGGAAAAGGGGTTCTTAAGGTTATGGGTGATTTTTGGGGCTAATGAGAGCTGGACAAGAAAATTTAACACTAGTAGTAATTTTTGGGGTTGAGTTGAGCAGGACAATGGTACTTTACACTTAAAGGTGATTTTTGAGGCTAGGCAGAGCCGGGCAATGCGATTTTACACTAAGGGGTGATTTTTGAAAGTAGGGATAGCTGGAAAAGGGAATTTTATACTTAAAAGTGATTTTAAGGGTTAGGGGGAACTGGAAAAGGGGATTTTACACCTGAGAGTGATTTTTGGGTTTAGGGATAGCTGGACAAGGGGAATTTACAATTAGGGGCGATTTTTGAGACTAGGAATAGATGGGCAAGGGGATTTTATACTTAGGGGGGATTTTATACTTATGAGGGATTTTATACTTAGGGGTGATTTTTCGGGATGGGGGGAGCTGGAAAAGGGGTTTTCAAGACTATGAGTGATTTTTGGGGCTGAAAAGAACTGGACAATGCGATTTTACACTAAGGGGTGATATTTGGGGTTGTGGAGGGCTGGTGAAGGGGATTTTATACTTAAGGGTAATTTCTGGGGCTGGGGAGAGCTGGAAAAGGGGTTTATATACTAAGGTGTGATTTTTGAAGCTAGGGAGAGCTGGGCAAGGGGATTTTATACCTGAGAGTGATTTTTGGGGTTGGGGATAGCTGGATGAGAGGATTTCACAATTAGGGGCGATTTTTGAGACTAGGAAAAGATGGACAAGGGGATTTCATACTTAGGGGAGATTTTATACTTACAGGTGATTTTTCGGGATGGGGAGAGCTGGAAAAGGAGATTTTATACTTAAATTTAATTTTCAGGGCTAAGGAGAGCTAGACAAGGGGATTTTACACCTGAGAGTAATTTTTGGGGTTAGGGATTGCTGAAAAAGAGGATTTTCCACTTAGGGGCGATTTTTGAGACCAGGAAAAGATGGACAAGGGGATTTTATACTGAGGGGTGATTTTTCGGGATGGGGAGAGCTGGAAAAGGGGGTTTTAAGATTATGAACGATTTTTGGGGCTGAGGAGAGCTGGAAAAGGGGTTTATACACTAAGTAGTGATTTTTCAATAAGGAACAGCTGGATAAGAAAATATAAGATCATACTTAAAAGTGATTTTTAGGGCTAAGGAGAGCTGGACGAGGGGATTTTACACCTGAGAGTGATTTTTGGGGTTAGAGATTGCTGGAGAAGAGGATTTTCCAATTAGGGGCAATTTTTATGACTAGGAAGAGATGGACAAGGGGATTTTATACTTAGGGTTGATTTTTTGGGATGACACGAGCTGGAAAAGGGGTTTTGAAGCTCATGGGTGATTTTTGGGGCTGAGAAGAGCTGGACAGAAAAATTTTACACTGGTAGTGATCTTTGGGTCTAGGCAGAACTAGACGAGGGGATTTAACACCTGGTAGTGATTTTTGGGGTTAGGGATAGCTGGACAAGAGGATTTCACAATTAGGGGCGATTCTTGAGACTAGGAAAAGATGGAAGAGGGGATTTTATTCTTAGGGGTGATTTTACGGGATGGGGAGAACTGGAAAAGAAAATGTTATACTTAGAATTGATTTTTAGGGCTAAGGAGAGCTGGACAAGGGGATTTTACACCTGAGAGTGATTTTTGGGGCTAGGGATTGCTGGACAAGAGAATGTTCCAATTAGGGGTGATTTTTGAGACCAGGAAGAGATGAACTAGAGGATTTTATACTTAGGGTTAATTTTTTGGGATGGGAAGAACTGTAAAGGTGTTTTCAAGCTTATGGGTGATTTTGGGGGCTGAGAAGAGCTGGAGAAGAAAATTCTACACTAGTAGTGATTTTTGGGAGTTAGGAAGAGCTGGACGATGGTACTTCACACTTAAAGGTGATTTTTGGAAGTAGGGATAGCTGAAAAGGGAATTTTATAGATGGTCAAGGGGATTTTATACTCGAAGGTGATTTTTTGGAATGCGGAGTCCTGGAAAAGGGGTTTTTTAAGCTTATGGGTGATTTTTGCGGTTGAGAAGAGTGGACATGGTGTTTTCATACTTAGGGATGCTTTTTTTCTTGTAGAGAGCTTTTTTAGCGCTGGGGAGAGCTGTAGAAGGGGATTTTACACTTAGGGGTGCTTTTTTTGATAAGGGAGAGCTGGATAAGGATATTTTACACTTTTAGTAGTAATTTTTCAGGCTGGGGAGAGCCAAACAAGGGAATCTTACAAATTAGGGATGGTTTTTTTGCCTAGGGAGAGCTGGACAAGGGAATTTTATACATAGGGGTGATTTTTGGTATAGAAAGAGCTGGAAAAGGAGTTTTTAATCTTAGGGGTGTTTTCGTGGGCTGACAAGAGCAGCAAAAGAAAATTTGACACCTTGTAGTGATTTTTGGTGTTGGGAAAGGCTGGACATGGGTACTTTACACTTAAAGGTGATTTTTGAGGCTCGAGAGCTGGACAATGGGATTTTAAATTTAGGGGTGACTTTCGGAGGTCGGGATAGCTGGAAAAGGGGATTCTATACTGAAGGGTGATTTTTATAGCTGTGGAGAGCCGGACAAGAAGGTTTTCAAACTTAAGGATGATTTTTGCTAGGGAGAGCTGGACAGGGAGATGTTGCACTTAATAGTGATTTTTGGCACAGTCGGAAGCAGAACAAGAGGATTTTACACTTAGGAGCGATTTTCGGGGTTCAGGGATAGCTGGAGAAGAGGATTGACACTTAAGAGTGATTGCTGGGACTAGGGAGGGATGGACAAGGGGATTTTATACTTAGGGGTGATTTTTGGGACTAGAGAGACCTGGACAAGGTTTTTGAACACTAAGGGTGATTTTTGAATCTGTGTTCAGTGGACAAGGGATTTTCGCACTTAGGGATGATTTTTTTGCTGTGTAGAGCTGTATAAGGGGATTTTAAACTTGGTAGTAATTTTTTGCGTTGGGGAAAACTGGACAAGGGAATTTTACAGTTAGGATTGGAAAGCTGGAAAAGGGGTTTTCACTTATAATAGGAAAGCTGGAAAAGGGGTTTTCAAACTTAGAGGTGTTTCTGGGGTTGAGGAGAGCTTGTACAACGGAATTTTATTGTTTTTTGTCGAAAGTTTAAATTTTTATGTCAAGAAAGATTCATAATTTTTTTAAACAATTTTGAGTTACGTTGGCGTTTTGCAGACTGCAAATCGATATTTTTAGTGAAAAATCATTCGGTTTCAAACATGAATAAAAATTTTTGCACAAATGTCAAGATTTACAATTTTGCAACAGTTTAAGGTTATGTTAAAGTTTTTTTTACCGGAAATTGGCTATTTTAAACAAAAATAAAAACATTTTAAAGAACATTTTAAAATTATTTTGAACAAAAACCATTAGTTTTGAAAAAGGATTTACAATTTTCAACAATTTTTTATTAACTCATTATTTTTCGTCTAAAATAAATATTGCTAATAAAAAATTATCAGATTTCAGTATATATATTTACAATATTTGAAGAAATAATAGGGTACGTGAACATTTTTTTTTACCATAAATCGTTTATTTTAAACAAAAATCATTTGGCTTCAAAAATTAAACTTAAAATTTTGAAAAACTTAAGGTTGTTTTAGTGTTTTTTGTCGAAATTTGGTATTTTGTAATAAAAATGCAATGATTTTATTGTTTATATATGGTACAAAAGTATTATAAATTAATTCTAAAGTTAAGATATCAATTTTCGTCAATTATCATATTGTCTTTTCTTTTTTCTACTTCTAGATAATAGATGATATGAAATAAACAATTTCGTAATATTATTCATGTTATATTTTAATTTACAAATTCTGTGAGGCAACAAAAATTATCGCGCGCTACTCGCGCGTGCTTGCTTTCTATAGCCATATCAATTTTTTTATTTCTGAAGGTTTTAAAGTTTTTAAATTAAATTTATTCAGAAAAAAGATCTCCTTTCACTCCGCTGGGATTCGAACACCAGGTCAACTGATTTCCGGTCAGGTGCTCTAACCACTGAGCTACTAGAGAGAGCAGAGGAAGAATCCTTTTTCTGAAATACGCTTTATTATGCAAGATGTTATATACAAAGGAATTTTTATTAGAAATCTGTATTATCATCGGAGATGGTAACGATCGATCCGAAGAGAAATCCTTTCACACACACTGTGAAAATGGAAATATACAATATCGATCAAAGTTATATCTTGTAATACAGAAAATATTTAACGTCCTCAGACTAGATGGAGCTATAAATGATACATTTTTTAATTAAATTTATTCAGAAAAAAGATCTCCTTTCACTCCGCTGGCATTCGAACATCAGGTCAACTGATTTCCGGTCAGGTGCTCTAACCACTGAGCTACTAGAGAGAGCAGAGAAAGAATCCTTTTCTGAAATACGCTTTATTATGCAAGATGTTATATACAAATCCATTTTTACTAGGAATCTGTATTATCATCGGAGATGGTAACGATCGATCCGAAGAGAAATCCTTTCACACACACTGTGAAAATGGAAATATACAATATCGATCAAAGTTATATCCTTTAATACAGAAAATATTTAACGTCCTCAGACTAGATGGAGCTATAAATTAAAAATTTTTTTAATTAAATTTATTCAGAAAAAAGATCTCCCTTCAGTCCGCTGGCATTCGAACACCAGGTCAACTGATTTCAGGTCAGGTTCTCTAACCCCTGAGCTACAAGAGATATCAGAGGAAGAATCCTTTTTCTGAAATATGCTTTATTACGCAAGATTAAAATCTTGCGTAATAAAGCGTATTTCAGAAAAAGGATTCTTTCTCCAATCTCTCTAGTAGCTCCGTTAAATTTTTTTAAATTACACAAATCAATTTTTACTAGGAATCTGTATTATCATCGGAGATGGTAAAGATCGATCCGAAGAGAAATCCTTTCACACACACTGTGAAAATGGAAATATACAATATTGATCAAAGTTATATCTTTTAATATAGAAAATATTTAACGTCCTCAGACTAGATGGAGCTATAAATGATAAAATTTTTAATTAAATTTATTCAGAAAAAAGATCTCCTTTCACTCCGCTGGCATTCGAACACCAGGTCAACTGATTTCCGGGCAGGTGCTCTAACCACTGAGCTAATAGAGAGAGCAGAGGAAGAATCCATTTCTGAAATACGCTTTATTATGCAAGATGTTATATACAAATCAATTTTTACTAGAAATCTGTATTATCATCGGAGATGGTAACGATCGATCCGAAGAGAAATCCTTTCACACACACTGTGAAAATGGAAATCTTCAATATCGATCAAAGTTATATCCTCTAATACAGAAAATATTCAACGTCCTCAGACGATCAAAGTTATATCCTCTAATATCAGTTGACCTGGTGTTCGAATCCCAGCGGAGTGAAAGAAGATATTTTTTCTGAATAAATTTAATTAACAATTTTTCAATTTATAGCTCCATCTAGTTTAAGGTCGTTAAATATTTTCTGTATTAGAGGATATAACTTTGATCCATATTGTAGATTTCCATTTTCACAGTGTGTGTGAAAGGATTTCTCTTCGGATCGATCGTTACCATCTCCGATGATAATACAGATTCCTAGTAAAAATGGCTTTAGAGCTGAAATTTTTCAACAATTACTTAATTTATGAAACTTGAGAGCGCTTTAAAAGAATTATCAATGCCAGGACTTTCTAAATTTAAAATTGCGAAATTTATTCCGTTACATCCGTAGTTAATAATCAGTTCTCAAAATAGTTACAAGTTTCGTCAATATTATTCCGCTATTAAGCGATCAATTACGCTTCTTGGTCTCTATCATGTTGAAAGTGTAGCTACTTCGCTTAATTAATTTTCCTGGTAATTAATCAGAAACTCGGGTATAACATTTAAAGAGCGGAGAGCATAAGCGGATCAAGGCCCCGCATAATTTGATGTAGCTTAATCATTATTAAGTAATTGTTATTATTATAACATTTATCAATTATCAAGACTCAGACCCTTTTGTAGATATATCAGCTAATTCTTCATCAATTTGAACAAAACTTTCTGAAATTGATGAGAAGTTACTGAAAAATAACTTCTGTGTATACAAATTATCCATTTTTTAGAAACTGGATAGAGCAGATTCAGAAAATATGACAAATGTATCATTTTTATCAGTTCAGTCGACCTGTAGCCTACAATTTTGACTAGATTCGTCTACAATTTTCTAGGTAAATTTACTAGATGAAACTCTATGTCCGTTTCATGGGAAATTTTAAATAAATAATTATTTTCCGAGTTATTTTCCTTTTTAGGCTCAAAATTCGAATTCTTAGCTATTCAGTCGACCTGTAGCCTACAATATTGAATAGATTCGTCTACAATTTTCTAGGTAAATTTACTAGATGATCCTCTATGTCCGTTCCATCGGAAATTTTGAATAAGTAATTATTTTCCGAGTTATTTTCCTTTTTAGGCTGGAAATTAGAATTTTCAGCTGTTCAGTCGACCTGTAGCCTAAAATATTTAATAGATTTGTCTACAAATTGAGGGAGTAATTGAATAGATAAAGCTGCAGTAGTCTTTCTCAGAAAATTTTGATTCATAAATTATTTCTAGAGTTATATATTTTTTTATATAAAAAATTCGATTTTTTTTAACAGTTCAGTCGATTTATAGCCTACACTATTTAAACCACTTGTCCACAAATTTTAAGATAGATTGACTAGATGAAGCTCTAGTGTCATTTTTTAGGAAATTTCGATTCATTGATTATTTCTTGAGTTATTTTAGTTTTTATGTCTAAAATTTGACTTTTTAGCAGTTCAGTCGACCTGTAGCCTACAGTATTCAAAATATTCTTCTGAAAATTTTTAAATATATGGACTAGATGATACTCTACTGCCACTGTTTAGCAATTTTTGATTCATTAATTATTTCTCAAGTTATTTCATTTTTTATACCCAAAATTTAATTTTTTAGTAGTTTATTCGACCTATAGGTGAGGAATTACAAATTTTAATTTCACCTATTGCCTGCAATATTCAAGAAATTCTTCTTAAAATTTTAAGATACATTGACTAGATGAAACTCCAGTACCCACTTTCGGGAAATTTTGATTTACTAATTATTTCTAGAGTTATTACACTTTTTATGTCTAAATTTCATTTTTTAGGAGTTCAGTGAACCTGTCGCCACTAATATTCTAACGATTTGACTAAAAAGTTTAAGATAAATTGACTCCATACGGCGTTAATTCTACTTGTCAAAAAACTTTTATTTACTAATCATTTCTATAGTTATTTTACTTTTTATATCCTAAATTTGATTTTTCAGTAGTTTGGTCGACCTGTAGCCTAAAAAATCTAACCGATTCGTCTAAAAATTTTAGGATAAATTGGTTAGATAAAGCTTTATTGCCATTTTTCAGTAAATTTTGGTTCATCAATTATTTCTAGGGTTATTTTACTTTTTATGTCTGAAATTCGATTTTTTAGCAGTTGAGTCAACCTATAGCCTACAATATTTGATCGATTTCTCTAAAAATTTTAAGGTGAATTGTCTATATAAAGCCACAGGCCACTCTTAAGGAAAATTTAAATCCTAAATCATTTCTAGAGTTATTCTACTTTTTATGCCCAAAATTTGACTTTTCAGGACTGCAATCAACCTGTAGTCTACAATCTTCAACCGATTGTTCTGAAAAAATTAAGATAGAATTACTAAATGAAGATCTAGTATTATTTTTTAGAAAATTTTGATTCGTTCTTGAGTAATTTCACTTTTTATGCCTGAAATTTGATTTTTTAGCAGTTTAGTTGACCTGTAGCCTACAATATTCAACCGATTTGGCTAATAATTTCAAGATAAATTGACTAGATGAAATTTCAGTGCTATTTCTAAGAAAATTTTGTTTCATCAATTATTTCTAGGGTTATTTCACTTTCTATGCCTGAAATTCAATATTTTAGCGGTTCAGTCAACCTGTGGCCTACAATATACAACCCATTTGTCTAAAAAATTTAAGATAAATTGACTAGATGATGCTTTAGAGCCACTTTTCAGGAAATTTATATTTACTAATTATTTCTAGAGTTATTTTACTTTTTATGCCCCAAATTCTATTTTTTTTTGAACTGCAGTCTAAAATATTTCAACGATTTGTCCAAAAATTTTAAGACAAATTGGCTAGATGAAGCTTCACTCCCACTTTTTTAGGAATTTAGATTCAACGATTATATATAGAGTTATTTCACTTTTTATGCCTAAAATTCGATTTTTTAGCAGTTTAGTTAACCTGCAGCCTACAATATTTAACCTATTCGTCCACAATTTTTAAGATAAATCGACTAGATGAAGATCCGGTGCCACTTTTCCAGAAATTTTAATTCATTAATTATTTCTAGGGTTATTTCACTTTTTATGCCTAAAATTCGCTCTTTTTGCAGTTCTGTTGTTCTGTGGCCTACAATTTTCAACTGATTAGTATACAATTTTTACCTAGAATTAAATATATGAAGCTTGAGTGCAAATTTTCAGAAAATTTTGATTCATCAATTATTTCCAGAGTTATTTTATTTTTATAACCTAAATTCGATTTTTTAGCAGCTTAGTCGTTATTTCACTTTTTATGCCCAAACTTTGTTTTTTTAGTGGTTTAGTCAAACTGTAGCTTAAAATATTTATACGATTTATCTGAAAATTTCAAGATGGGTCGACTAGATAAAGATCTAGGACAATTTTCCTACAAAATTTTGATTTATTAATTATTTATGAAGTTATTTCAATTTTTATAACCGAAATTCGATTTTCTAGCAGCTCAGTCGACCTGTAGCCTAAAAGATTCAATCGATTCGTTAAAAAATTTCAGAA
>CAKNYM010041952.1:0-22881 GCA_932195095.1 Andricus curvator | reverse complement strand
CTCGACGACGTTTCCCACGTCGTTTCCGACGTCGGAAACTATTAGGACCCGACGTAGGATACTACGTGGGTTCCGACGTCGGTTACGACGTAGAAAACTATTAGGATCCGACGTAGGATCCGACGCCGGGTTTTTCAGTAGGGAACGACTCTCGTCGCGCTAAATCCGAGGGAAAAGTCACGGGTGAACGCCACACGAGATAATACAAACGGCAAGAACAGCTGATCCAAAACGCGCATGCGCGTTTTCGATCTCAATCTACTCGCACTATCTGCCTGCAGCGGTCGTGCAAGTCGCAGGCCCGTCGTTCCTCGCCGTTTACACGACCGACAGGCGTCTAATGTGCCGGACCGTTGTTCGCCCTTCGGTCGCATTCCGACTCTGCCGGCCTGACGCGTGCATTTAGCAGGCACGTTGGTCTCCAGCCCGTCGGGCCGATCACGTGCCGGCACGTATTGTTATCTGGGTATTATCATTTATTATAATAAAATAATTAAAAACAAAATAAGATACAAAAAACATATTACAAAATTCAATACTTGTAAACGTACTTAAAAACTTATGCGACTGTTAGTTGAAAAATATTAAAATAAGTTGAATTATTATAGGTAAATACATTTTTTTCAAATAAAATAAGATTAAGTTTAACATAATTATCAAGATAATTAAAACAAGTATAATGCAATTTCATTATTCCAGAAGTAATTATTTTGTGAATAATTCAGTTCTTATTTTATTTTAATCTAAGAGTAACATACATATAGAAGAGAACTGGAAAAGTTTGGGAAGGCTATGTAGCGCGCGCTTTCTTGCTCTAGTTTTAGTAAAAACTGTTTAATTGTTGCCAATTACAGAAAAAAAAACTTTTCAACTTTATTTTGTAAATTTTTTAACATTTTTAAATAGTAAAAAAAATTCAACACCAACTGTCGGCAATGAAGTTACCAGTAACCCACCGCGTCCATCGCCCTGCACCTTGCAGAATTGAGTCTGTCAAATCATGTGTATTACCGAATTAGAGTCAAAGTTTGGTTAATATCACTCCGTTCAGTCAAATAATTACTTTATTTTTCATAATTATATTTAGTGCTACCCTGAAAAACTTATAATTTCCCTTCATTTCATAAAATAAACTCGGTTGAATAGAGCCTAATGCATTGCACAATTAAATTTAAAGGTTCAATTCGATCATGGCAGCAAATCGAATACACCAAACCTAGCCTGAATTCGTTTTGGCGTTATATCAATTCAACTTTTTTTACTGGGTACGTGAGCGTGAGTCTAACGCAGTGTATTGAAGCGAGCGCCGAGGTGGGGTTAGCGAGGGGATAACCACGGTGTAATAATAAGGAGACCGATCATGCTGTACAAAGCGCCTCGATTTTTGACTGCAGTGAGTGCACCTTTATTACCAAGTTCAGACGTTTCGAATCAGCAGTACAAGGCCAGTCGGACATGCGCACTGCGATCTATCCCCTTTTTTCCCGCGAGAAGTGTGCGAGTGAGCGTAGAGTTTAATGACAACTGAAAACTGAGGTTATCCCTGGCGGACCGAACGAACGGAGCGGATACGCTACAGCGTATCCTTATAGTATCCACATCGTATCCTCTTCGTATCATGCAAGAAAAACTCATTTAAAAAGGAAGATGAACATTTCACTTGTTGAAATTCGGATTCTACGTGAAATTTTGCGTTAAAAGGTCACGAAGTAATCGCAATAGTTTTTCTTGCAAAATTAAAAACTTTAAAAAAATATAATACTTATCGATAACGTGGGCTGAAGGCGACTTCAAACGCATCGTCGACGAATAACGCCTATTGACTGCTACTGAACGACGATGAGTTTGAAGTCGCCTTCAGCGCACGTCATCGATAAGTATTATATTTTTTTAAAGTTTTTAATGTTGCAAGAAAAAAAAATGCGATTCCTCTGGGACCTTTTAACTCAAAATTGCATGTAGAATCCGAATTTCAACAAGTGAAATGTTAATCTTTCTTTTTTAATGAGTTTTTCTTGCAAGATACGGAGAGGATACGATGGGGATACTATAAGGATACGCTGTAGCATATCCGCTCCGTTCGTTCGGTCCGCCAGGGATGTTCTTGTATAAATATTATTAACCATAAAGATTAATTTTCAGTGAAATACATGAATGTTCAACTAAGAATAATAAACTTTCAAGCAAAAATAGAAAAGTCATATTTTCAGAAAACAAGATATATTCACGTACCGTGCTAGGTGTAAACAAAGTGCTAAATTGAAACGTCTGAACCTGGCAATAAAGGTGCAGTTACCGCAGTCAGAACGCATGTACGGAGATCGGCATCCTTATTATTACGCCGTGGGGAGAACAACATCCCAGCAAACACGTTCTATAACTGTTCTATATCGAAAAAGGAACAGTGTTCTATAACAATTGTTACAATCTGGCGCGAGAACTATTCTAGAACAATATGGTAACAGTGTTCTAGATCTTTGTGACCTTATTGTAACAGAACTGTTCTAGATCTATGTGACGGCAGTGTTCTATAACATTTCTTATGTAACTGTTCTAGAACAAACTAATCACAGACGTTCTATAACATTTGTTCCCAGCTTGTTCTACAATTGTGCTATAACGGTGTTATGTCGACTTTATAGAACGCTGATAAGAATGTGTTCTGGAACAAATCAGAAACAAAAATTAGAAACTGTTACCAAACAGTTGTTACATAATTGTTCTAGAACAAACTTATCACAGACGTTCTATAACATTTGTTCCAAACTTGTTCTAGAACTGTGCTATAACGGTGTTATGTAGACGTTCTAGAACGATGTTACGAATGTGATCTAGAACAAATCAGGAACAAAAATTAGTAACTGTTCTGTAACAGTTGTTATGGAACTGTTCTACAACAAACGGATCACAGACGTTCTATAACATTTCTTCCAAGCTTGTTCCAGAACTGCACTGTAACGGTGTTATTTCGACGTTCTAGAACGCTGTTACGAATGTGTTCTAGAACAAATCAGGGACAAAAATTAGTATAATTGTTACCGAACAGTTGTTACAAAATGTTCTAGAACAAACTGAGCACACACGTTCTATAACATTTGTTCCAAGCTTGTTCTAGAACTGTGCTATAACGGTGTTATGTAGACGTTCTATAACGATGTTACGAATGTGATCTAAAACAAATCAGGAACAAAAATTAGTAACTGTTCTGTAACAGTTGTTATGGAACTGTTCTAGAACAAATGGATCGCAGGCGTTCTATAACATTTGTTCCAAACTTGTTCCAGAACTGTGCTGTAACGGTGTCATTAGTCGATATATAACAATATATGTTCTACAACGTTTGTTCCCACTTTGATGTAGAACTTTGCTATAACGATGTTATATGTCGATGTTCTAGAGAACATTACTTTGCAACTGATTTCTTTAAGAAACTATTAAATTAACTATTTTTATAGCTTATAACGGGAACAAAGAATTGTACTACCGTAATGTATTTTATGAACACAATTTATTTCAAAAAAATTAACGCAGCTATATACTTTTTGAATTATAATATCAAATATTCTTTAGAAGAATGCCGATAAATATTAATGAAACAATTAATACGGTTTTAGTATATAAAAACACATTAAGAACACATTATATTTTTCAACGCTAAATATATAATATTGTATATAAACTAAGTGTGAAAAGTTATCGCACTCGTACGTGACCGAATCCATTTCAAATCATGCAGGCCGGCGGGTGACATGTTCAGGATTAGCTTGCCTATCAAATATGTTTATTTACGTGAAAAATAAGAAGACATGTATTTTTTCAAATTACTTAGCGAAATTTTTACATTTTTCACGAATATTCAAAAATTTTGAAGGTACAATGAGTTTTTTGAAAATTTTACTTCAAAAACCGTGCTACAAACAAATTTTTTAAATAATAAGAAATGGTAAAGTTATTTTGGAATTTTGAAAAAAAAATGTTTTCTCAAAAACCCAATCTTTTTTTTCCTGAAACTGATTTTTTTCTGGAACTGATATATAAATCTAATAATGATAATTTTTTTCTGCACAGAAACAAAAAAATACTAAACGGAAAATGTATGATAAGTAGACTATATCAGCACCTATTATTTATAAAAATTTTGAAAAAAAGGTTGGGTTTTAAAGAGAAGAATGTTTTTTTTTTTTTTAAATCCAAAATGACTTTACCACTTTTTACGTAGATTTACGTGATAAAGATTTTGAAAGAGTGCAAAATACTAGTTAAACTGAAATAAGAAAAACCTTCATATCTCATGAACTGCAAAAATTTGGAAAACACAATTTCTTTAAAACTCCACCATTTTTTCCTGAAATTTTTAGGAAGAAGAGGTACTGATATAATCTATTTACCATAAATTTTGCGTTTTGTATTTTTTGTTTTTTGTCAGAAAGAAGTTATTATTTTTTATTCATATTCCAATCGGAAAATTTATGGTAAGTAAACTATATCAGTAGCTATTATTCCTACAAAATTTTAGGAAAAAAAGGTGGGGTTTTTGAGAAAATTTTTTTCTTCTTTTTTTCAAAAAAGGAAATGTCGCTATGTTAATTAAAAAAAAAAAAACGTGTCTCATTATTTTCCACGTACAAAAACATATTTCATAGGCAAGCTAATCCTGATCACGTCACCAGCCAGCCTGCATGATTCGAAATAGATTCGGTCACGTATGAAACCTTTTTCAGCTAAATAGAGCAAAATAGAGCATTTTTCGATATTTTAACATTATTTCTACACATTCAAAATAATTTGGCTAAAATGAAAAAAAAGAACGAATTAAGAATTAAAAAAATAAAATGAGAAATTGGGCTGAGTATGAATAAAAAGTAGCGAGAATTAATGGAGTTTTGGATTTAGAGACGCTATAATTTTGAAATTCCTTTTGGTCCTAATCGACCGCTGTGATTCGTTTACGAAAACTGAAAACTTCCAGTTCAAACTCGTCCACCAATAGCAGAACCCACATTCTGCAAAGACTCAGAATGGCGGCAGCCGGCGGAATAATACATAACCCCAAACTCCAACCGCGTGTTTTCGGTCGTTTCGCCGATTCGATACCAGAACGAGTGCTGCAGGTGTTACGCGTTTTACATTTAATTCAAATAATGGTATTTATTGTATTTACCCAGCGGACATTGTTCTATAACTGTGATGTAACAGTTCTAGAACGGAGAAGAACAGGTTCTGTAACAGGTTAAGAACATACTTAGACCATGGTCCGAGTAATGTTGTCCCCAAATTGATGTAGCAGTTCTATAACGCTGTTACAGAACCATGTTCTGCAGAGATCTGTAACAATTCTGGAACAATGTTATATGTAAAAAAATATATTTAGAACAATTTAGGAACAGTGTTACAAAATAACCATGTTCTGTAATAGTGCCGTTACACATATGTAACAGTGTTACGATGTAAATTTGTTCTGTAATCGTTCTGTAACAATTCTGGAACAGCGTTATATGTGAAAAAGTATTTTCAGAACAATTTAGGAACAGGGTTACAGAGTAACATTGTTCTGTAATAGTGACGTAACACATATGTAACAGTGTTACAATGTAAATTTCTTTTATAATCGTTCTGTAACAATTCTGGAACCGCGTTATATTTCAAAAAGTATTTTTAGAACCATTTAGGAACAGGGTTACAGAGGAACATTATTCTGTAATAACGCCGTAATACATATGTAACAGTGTTACGATGTACATTTGTTCTGTAACAATTCTGGAACAGCGTTATATTTCTAAAAGGATTTTTAGAACAATTTAGGAACAGGGTGACAGAAGAACATTGTTCTGTAATAATGCCGTAACACGTGTTAACACGTCGTGGGCGTGGTGAGCCCACACTTGTAGTTATTTACTACAAGAAACTATCCACCTAGAAACACTACCCGAATCGAGTAGTGTCACGCCTACCCTGAAAGGGAAATGGCTTAATGGTATACTTACATATGTGACAGTGTTACGATGGAAAGTTGTTCTGTGATCGGTCTGTAACAAGTCCATAACAGTGTTACAAGAATATGTATCAAAAAAATGTTTTTGTATTATTTCTGCACTTAGTTTATATTTTAAATAACACAATTTCACGCACGGTCCTCTATACATATAATCACACGCTTAAACCCGTTGAAAAATCGCACTCGCTGGGGATTCGAAACCTACCTAAACTACCTAACTCGAATGCACCTAGCCGATTCCTTAGCCAATTGCGCTATCGAACCGCTTGAACGTTCATGACAAATTCTCGGCCATGCTTTTTCGCTGAAAAAGCAAGGATAATCTCAGGAATATATTCATTATTTTTTGATTTTAGACATTGTCCCCTATTGTCGGCACAACGGTCAGAACAATGTGACCTGTATTTTCAGTTCTTGGAACACGTGTGACATTCTAGTAACATAACAGTTCCATCACTCTGTTCTATATAAGTTACATCACAGAATTATAGAACTGTTACATATCCTTACAGTAACAGCGTTACAGAACAATGTTACCTTTATGTTCCGTTCGTGGAACACGTGTGACATTCTAGTGACATAACAGTTCCATCACTTTGTTCTATATTAGTTACATCACAGAATTCTAGAACTGTTACATATCCTTATAGTAACAGCGTTACAGAACAATGTGACCTGTATGTTCCGTTCTTGGAACACGTGTGATATTCTAGTGACATAACAGTTCCATCACTCTGTTCTATATAAGTTACATCACAGAATTCTAGAACTGTTACATATCCTTACAGTAACCGCGTTACAGAACAATGTGACCTTTATGTTCCATTCTTAGAACATGCGCGACATTCTAGTGACATAACAGTTCCATAACTCTGTTCTGTATTAGTTACATCACTTTTATTACAATTAAGTTCCCTTTTTGTTATGTAACATTTACAAAACGTGTCCGCTGGGTATACATAAATTATCGCAGATCAGTAGAACATATTATAGTCATTATATAATATGCTGTATTGGATATATGCTTTGAGAAGCTTATTTCAGGTAAGTGCCTTTTCATGCTTTTCATCTATATCAAATCTTTACAGGCTATGACAGTAGACATTTCGTATCCAAAAGGATCGTCAACGATGCTGATGAGTGATCACAATATTTTTTTTGTTAGTATTTGCGAAAATGATAACTCATCCAGGCTAATAGCAATGTGCCGTTGAAATTTTCGATCGGAAACAATTCGGTTGAAGAATAAAATATTTTGTTGAAAAGTCGCCTTTTTGGATAAATTTAACTGTTTTTTATTTTAAATTGAAATCTTTTGAGGTCATAATCTCAATTATTATATTTTTCATTGAGAATTCATCTACTTTGATTGTAAATTATATTAAAAAATGAACTAATTTTGTTAAAAATTAATTTTATTGTTGAAAATTCATCATTTTAGTTTAAAATTCATATCTTCGGTTGGAAATGTACCTATTTTGTTGAAAATTCAACTATTTTGGTAAAAAAACTCAACTATTTGGTTAAAAATGAACTTTTTCAAAAAAATTCATATTTACTGGTTAAAAATTCAACTGTTTTGTAGAAAATTTTTCTTTTTGGCTTGAAAAATCAACAATGTGGTTGAAAATTGTATTAAAAGTTGAACTGCTTTTGTAAAAATTTTTTTTGAAGATCCATCATTTTAGTTGAAAATTCGTATTTGTTGGTAGAAAATTAATCCTCTTGGTTGAAAATTCATCATTTTAGTTCAAAATTCATCTCTTTGGTTTAAAATGTACCTATTTTGTTACAAAATCGTCCTTTTGGATTGAACATTCAACTATTTTGGTAGAAAACTCAACTATTTGGTTAAAAAATGAACTTTTAAAAAAAATCATATTTACTGGTTGTAAATTCCATTTTTTTGTGAAAAATTTGTCTTTTTGGGTTGAATATTTAACTGTTAGATTGTAAAAAAAAACTATTTTGTTGAAAATTCACCTTTTTTTGGGTAAATTCGACTTTTTTTATTTTAAATTACAATCTCTTTTGGTTATAATAATAATAATTACATTTGCCGTTGAGAATTCATCTTTTTGGGTTAGATTCAACTACTTGTTTAAAGGTTGAACTACTTTGTTAAACATTCATTTTTTGTTGTTGAAGATTCTTTATTTTAGTGGAGAATTCGACTTTTTCGGTAAAATATTAATATTCTTAGTTAAAAATTCGTCTTCTTGGGTTCCAATTCAACTATTTGGTTAAAAATTAACTTTTTTATTAAAAATTAATATTTATTGTTTAAAAATGCAACTGTTTTGTCGAAAATTTATCTTTTTGTCTTGAAAAATCAACAGTTTGGATAAAAAATAAACCATTTCGTTGAAAACTCGCCTTTTTGAATGAATTCAACTTTTTTTTAAAATTAAAATCTGTTATGGTTCTAATATTTACTTTTACATTTTTCGTTGAGAATTCATCTTGTTTGGTTAGAAAAATTCGAATACTTTGTTAAAGGTTGAACTACCTTGTTAAAAATTAATGTTTTTTGGTTGAAGATTCATAATTTTAGTTGAAAATTCGTCTTTTATGGTAGAAAATTAATCTTCTTGGTAGAAACTTTATCATTTTACCTGCAAATTTATCTCTTTGGTTGGCAGGATGCCCATTTTTGTTAAAAATTCGTCTTCTTCTGTTGAGAATTCAACTGGTTTGTAGAAAACTCGTATTTTTGGCTTGAAAATTCAATAATTTGGTTGATAAATATTTCAATTAAGCTAAAATTTCATCAGTTTCATTTAATTTGAAACTTTTTATCAAAACTTTCGGTCGAAAGTTTCAAAAAGTATAAGTTTCTGAAACGGCACATTGCTACGTCCAAATAATATATAAGCCTATACATATGACGTTCATATACTTCTACTATATCGTCCATCTGTAAAAGATCGTGATAAGCCACAAAATTTTGAAACCTATAATATCTGGCAAGAATCTTTTTTATTCTGCAAGGCGTTTATGACTATTTAAATATACGATGCTTGGAAATAGAATTTTTTGTCTTACATTTATAACATTATTCCACTTAAAACTAGAATATGCTACCGCGTGGAGTATGATGGTCTGTCTGTCCTCATTGAAGAGTCTTTTGTTTAAATTTGAATAACGATTGTTATAATGTTATACATATTATAACAATTATAACCTGACATTAGCGATCATTTAAATGTTTGAAATAGTGCAAAAAGTGCTGAAATTAAAATTAAAATTCAATTTTTGTTTCTTTGGAATAATGAAAGACAAACTCGATGTTCTCTTAATTAAAACTAGATAAAAAGCACATTGTATTTTTGAAAAGAGTTTTGAACTGAAGAAACTATTTTATTTTTCGATTAATTTCTGTAGGTATTTTTCTTTTGTATGAAGAGATGCAGGTGGAAAATATTAATCACAATATTTTTATACAGTTCTTAAAATGGTTATATTAGAAAACTTTAAATCAGAAGTATGTGGAAATGAAACATTTGTTCTTGAACATGTTTCAAATCGAATAATATGAAATTAAAATTTTCGTAATTACAAAATTTCAAATTTAAACCTTCAACATTGAAGAATTTAAAAGTTATCAGTTGTAAATGTAAGTCTTCAAATATAAAAAATGTTGTATAAATGATTTTAAAAACGTAACTACTCATAATTTAACAATATTTGACTAAAAGAAAAGCTAAATGATTCTCAAACTGAAACATTTAAATTTTATGATTTTAAATTGCAATATATTCTACAATCTTGAAAAAATCATTTCAAATGATTATTTCACGATCGTAATTTAAAAAATGTTAAATTGTATGCAAATTAAAATTGTTATAGGACTTTCAAAAAATTTTAAAAGTAGCAAAAATAATTTCTTTTAACAGATTAATCAGTCTAATCGAAACTTTTAGTATATATTAAATATATTTGAAAATGATCTCCATGAAATTGTTCAATTAGACTATAATTTAAACAGTGGGCAGTGTTCAGTACATGTTTAATATTTTTCCTTTTAATATACATTCCATATAGTATTTAATTAATGCAAAGATTTATCAACATTTCAATAAACTTCTTTCAATGAAGAAAACTAAGCTTTTCTTCGTGACCAAAATAAACCAAAAAATGGCCTTTTTTATTGAAATATGTAAAAGTAAAAACAATTTTTTTATCTTAAATTGTTTTATCCCTCGGGGTTTTATTTAAAAATGTTCATAATTTGGTCTTTAAATAAAAAATATTAGCATCCATGAAAATATTAAAACAATGAAAGAAAGAGCTTTCTTCAAACATATCTGATAGTAACTCGTATTAAGCTTTTCTTAAATTATGATATCGCTTCGAAAATGTTTAGAACTCTTAATATTTAAAAATGTGACAGTATGGATTTTTAAATAGTTTATGTTTTAATTTTTTTTTCTTTAATGAAAACGGCTGCCAACGGCGATACCACGCTGGAAACACCAGTTCTCGTAAGATCACTGAAGTTAAGCATTGTTGGGCGCGGTTAGTGCTTGGATGGGTAACCGTTCAGGAATACCTGCGTGCTGTTGGCCCGTCGTGGGTGTGGTGGGCCCACATTGGTAGTAAATATCCACCTAGAAACACTACCCGAATCGGGTAGTGAGGCAATGAACTTTCGAGTTCGAACTGCTAATCAATGTATGTATGTAATGAAAACAATTACTATAATTCCCCTTTTTTAGTTCTTTTAGCTCTGTGATTCCTGGATCTCTGGTGGCAGTATATTACAAGTATATATAATATACTTTTTCCACAGATAATTTCAGATGTACCAAGGGTGCATTCGAGATGCCCAACGAGAGGAAGGATCGCAGTGACATCTCTAAGAGACACAGAGCGCGGTTGATTCGCAAAGAAGCAGAGAAGATAGACTCAGCCAGTCCTATTCCTTTAACATAAAATTTGACGGAGTCCAATATTGATGAACTTCCCGCCACTCCCGACATAAACACTTTTTTCGAAAATAGTGTAGAAATATCCGAAGCTAATGTATGTGAAACTAGTAATAATCTTACAATTAATTTGATCCCCAATGAAGCAGGCATTCATGAACTTCGTTGTGATGAGAATGTTGATCAGAGTTTTGCGGTTTCTATTGGAAACTCTAATAAAAGGCAGACCGCGGAAAATTGTGCAATGCAAGAAAGCTACGATGAATTTGATAGTGATACCGCACGAAGCAATTCATCCGATGAAGAGTACCAAAATAGCGACTACGAGTCGGACGGTAATTGTGACAGTGACCATGATTTAGGTAGTGATTTGCGTGAAATTATTTCAGAAGGACATTTAGTGCAAAAATAACGAATAAATTGCTCAAAGTCTTAAGGAAACACGGGCATAATGAATTACCGAAAGATCGACGAACTTTCCCAGATAACAATATGCGCGCACGATGCCTCGCACGGTGCAGGCACGCGTGCAGATAAATCATCACGCGTGTCACGCAGATCATGAGAAAGATGTGTCTACATATGCGTGACATATGCGTCGCACGTCATGCGACTCGCACGCGTGTTGATGAAGTGCATCCCTTCTGCGACTAGCGTAAAATATTTAAAAATAAGAAATTTTCGTAATAAACAACACCATAAAATTACACAAGAACAACATTTTATTAAATTATTAATACAATATGAATATTGCATTTTTTTTTCTTTTTGTTGTACAAACAGTTTTTATAAGAAAAGTAACACTTCATAAAAACAAAAATATGAACATAAAACTGCCGCCTGAAACGATTATAAATTATTAACAGATAAAATTTGTTTTCAATGATTTTTCATGTTTTAAATATTATGTACTGATTAATAAGTATATTAACATACATATCCCTTAAGAATTAATGAAAGAAACTGCTGGCAAATAATGAGTGGCATAGTTAATGGGAAAACTACTGGGAATTCCAGTGGTATTCTCGCGATTACTGCGGGATAATCACTGGGAAAATTAGTGGGTGAATAGTGATCCCAGTAATTCTTCCAATATTTTCCCAGTAGTCGTGAAAATATTACTGGTAATTCCCAGTATATTTCTCAGTGATTATGCGACAGTCATTATTTTCTAGTAGTTTTTTTCCGTAAGGTGCGCTAGACGAAAACCCTTATGAAAAGAAATTACTTGGCATAATCACTGGGAAAACTACTGGGAATTACCACTAATATTTGCGCGACTACTGGGATAATAATCTTTGGTCGCGAAAATATTACTGCTAATTCCCAATAGATTTCCCAGTGATTATGCCAGTAATTATTTTCCAGTAGTTTCTTCCCGTATGGGAATGTAGGCTTCTGGTGAACTATTTTTATTTTTCTGTCAAAAGATGAGACGGAATTTTTTTTGATATTTTCGCTTATTATAGTCGTTGTAAAAGGCCAAAACCGCCAATAAACTTTATAAGTTATCACTATTATAAGATTTAAAACATAAAAAATTGAAGTAATATCATTTATTTTAAGATTCATCATCCGCGAAATCTTCGTCTGTCTCTAAGGGCTCAAAGTCTTCAGTTTAAATTTGAATTATAAATTTGCATAGAATTTTTGTGATGTATTATTGTTATATTATAGTATACTATAGTATAACAATAATACATAATAATGCCTATAGGCATTTATCAACTAGAAAACGTTTTATTAAACCATTTTAAAATTGACACGACTAAGAAGCTTTCTGTAGAAAGGAGTATAAATATAAAAAATTTTCTGACAAAGAAGTAAAAACAAAGCGAATATCAAGTCGTAAATTTGAAACTATTCCTCCGTTTTACCACTGGACAAAGTTTTACACTCACGCATGGGGCGTTATTTCTCAAGTGTACCCACTCAAAAAGTCAAACTTGTCCGATCTAAGTTAAACTTAGGCAAAGCGTTGTGCTATTGGATAGTAGTTTATGGGGGAAAAATTTTGTCATTCGGATAAGTATTGACCGAGGGGGAGGGGGTGAAAATTTTGGGATTTTCGTGGATATCGTCTATTTCGGCGATTTTTAACTCTTCTAATAGCGATAAAAAAAATTTTGTCCAGCACAGTTTCGATAGAGTTTTTCAAGCCCTTTCGATTGGTGCTACGCATTTTTTCAAAAAATAAATATTTGACCTTCAAAAATGAAGGTCAAAAATAAATTTGACCTTTTTTCGAAATAAGACAGGTTTTTTTTTTTGGTCTTAACAGAAAGCTTAGGTTTTTTTCTATAAGACTATGTAGATTAGAAAGTGGGATTCAAATGTTTAATTTATGAAAATAAGCGTTGAGTACTCCGGTACGCGCATGACGCTGGCGCTAGAGCCCCGCGGCGCACCGTGGTGCCTTCATGATACTGTTTTTACGAAAAGTAATAATATATCATAGTATATTTGATCGCTCCCTGCATTTTACAGGGTTGATACTGCCATTATTTAAATGCCTGCATTACGTTCACTGATGAATTTTGAAAAAAATGTTGAATTTCGGAAAATCAAGTTATTGAATAAGTGGTCGGGTCGAAAAAGTGGTTTCACGAATTAACTAAAATTAAAGCTTGGAGATTTTTTTATGCTGATGTCTAGTCTTCTATCTGCCTTTCTTTCAGCCTTTTGTTTTTCTAGTAACAGTCGTTTTCACTTTGTTTTCTACTTTTCGTTTCTTCTCTTTTGGGAAGTAGTCGCATTCCGTGGCTGAGGAAAATTTCTTCAATTGAAGTCTCCCATCTTCAGTAGGTATAAATGCATGGTATTGCAAAGTCCCTTTGATTGTCACTGCAGCACCGAATCTGCTTTTCAGATCTTCAGCAGTGGCTTCGTGATCTTCCTTGCTACTAAAAATGATTTCAGTTTCCTTTAAATTTTTAAATTTTTCCTTTAAATTTAAATTAATAATTAATTTTCTTAATTTAATAACTTTATAAATTATAATTCACTGCTAGCTGTTTCGAGTAACGTAATGTGTTAAAAAAAAGAAAAAGAAATACACAAAGAAGAATATAAGAAATAATATGAATTAGGAAAATACCGTTAATGCATAAAAATAGAATGTATAATTTAAAGAGACATAAACATTCTACAATTGTACAATAATTTATGATCTTTTATAGTGCGCCACGTGGAAAATGTGAGGTTATACTTAACCTTATACTTTTTACAGTTAGTTTTTTACCAATAATTTTCTGCTCTTTAAAAGTATATATATATATATATATATATATATATATATATTTGTTTACTTACCGTTTCAAAAATATCAAAATTGTTTCTTCAACAATAGTGTTCAGAGTATTTTTTTCGACTTTTTTCAATATAACACACAAAAAGAAAACGATCAACGTGTGATCTATTTCAAAACAAGGCAACGGTGTCGTGTGAATCGTGAAGTCTTGCAACTGCGCACAGGCATAGCGCGGGCTTATACGCCTGCACGTTATATTTCAAATTATATATTTAGTTTACGAACTAAAATAGACGATAGACGCTCCTACTTGAGTGGTCAAACAGGGCGGCATTTTTCGAGTTTGATAATGTCGGTAGAGAAGATCAGAGTGGGTAATTTTAGTTCGTAAACTGGCTAGGTGCATTGAGGACGCTTTGATTGTTAACTGTTAACAAATAATTTAAATATTGAGAAGATTTAAAAGAAAATATAGATTTTTGAAGATTTTGAAATAAAATTTTGGAACATTTTCAAGAATTTTGAAGGCTTTCAATGAAATAAACATTTTTTCTTAAGATTCCTGAGAAAGCTTTTAATGCTTTTTTTTTTATTTTGAAAAATAATTTTTAAAGAAAATTCCAAAATATTTTAAAACACTTTTAAACATTTCAAAAAATGAGACAAATGAAGAATCCCGAAAAAGTCTTAATAACTATTTTAGTATATAGCGGTGAAAAATTGTGAAATATAAAAATGTTATTGTATCGAAAATTTAATTACTTGGTTAAAAAATCATCTTTTTGAATGAAAATGTCACTATTTTTTTAAAATTCGTTGTTTGTTGGTTGAAAATGTAACTAATCTTATTTAAAATCTTTTTCAATATCTTCTAAATTTTATTATATATTTTATTTTATTTTCAAATTTTATATTTAATATTTATTAATTAATGGAAGAGTCACGAGATTTTGAAAAAAGTTCTGGAAAAATTGGAAAATCATGAAATTTTGAAAAAAATGACTGAATTTTTTTTATTCAAAAAATTAATTTCAAAGAATATTAATCGAAGTCTTAATATTTATTTTAATACGCCGCAGCGATAAATGGTGGAGATTAAGAATTTGTGTTGAAAATTAGTGTTGTTTTTTGGTTTAAAATTTAAATATATATTTTTCAAATTCGTTGTTTTTTAATAGAAAATAAATCTTCTTGTTTGCAAATTTCTATCTTGTATTGAAAATTCGACTACTTGGTAAAAAATTCGTGTTGTTTTGTTGAAAATTTTTGAATGAAAATTGAAATTTAAAAAAAAAATTCATTGTTTTTGGTTGAAAATGTAACTATTCTATTTGTTTTTTATTGGTTTTAAATTAATTTTCTTACAAGGGGAGTGCGCGTGACGGGGAACACGGATTTTAATCATCTTTTTCGAGCGAAGAGGGTTTAATTTGAGATGAAAAAAGCTGAAACCGTTTACTTAGACAGAAAACAGTTTATAAGAAAAAAGGGTTGAAAGAAACCCGCGCAGAATGACTATCTGTTTGAATTAGGGAACAATCGAGCAAGCCTCGATGAAACAATGGTCTAGGTTCTAGACTGGAGAGTCTGCCGTCATGGGTTCGCGTCCTCGTACTTTATCACATTTTTTTTGTTTTTATTCCTTTTTTTGAATAGTTTAACCCTGAATATGCATAAATATTATAAAAACAGTAGTAAAGAGTTTTAAAAAAATATTCTAAGAATACAAAAATTATTATTTTTGACACAAAAATATTTTTATAAAGTAGTTGATGTTTGCAGCACGTACTAAATTATTTTTAAGCAATAATCATTATTATTTTGCACTTATTTTTTTGTACTTTTATGAGAAAAAAATAAATTTAAAGGAATTATATGCATGAAAAATAAATTAAGAGTACCTAAAAATATAAAATCGGAAGTTGGGTTACAAGTATTGAAATGTGTTGAGGATATGTGAAACGCGGGAAGAGAATAATAAACAAGCCGATATATTTAACACAAACTATCAGACTTTATTGATACAACGAGACGAGCAAATATTTCCGTACGAACCAAATGACTTCCAGCAAGGGACTGAGGGCGTCTTGCTTCCCGCTATCCTCTAGGCCCCAAAAAGGGCTACTAGCCCGGCTAGCTTGCCAGTACACACGGGTGGACAATATGCGGGGGTTGTTCCAACAAAATGTAAAATGAAGAATGCGATAGCGGGTCTAGCAAACATTACGTAATTAATTAGAACTGTAATTCACGAAAAATTCCAATTCATTTAAAACATAGTTTTGAAAATTAAAAAGATAATTTTAATATTGAGAAGATTTAAAAAAAAATAAAAGAAAATATACATCTTTGAAAAAAAATAATTTTTGTGGTTGACCATTTAAATCTATTTTTTTTTGTTAGTTTGTTGTTTTTTATAAGGAAATTAATTTTATATGTTGAAAATTCATCTTTTTGATTGAACTTTTTTTTTTGAAAATTCGTTGTTTATTTGTTGAAAATTTAACTATTCTTCCAAAACTTATTTCGGATTTTTTCTCGGAATTTATAGAAATCTTTTGAAATGTTTTAAAATCTTGTGAAATTTTTTTGAAAAATTAATTTTTGAAAACAAAAAATCCTTTAATTTTCCCTATGAATCTTAAGAATATTCTCTTGAAACCATTAAAAATTCTTAAAAAGTTTCTAAACTTGCTGTTCAAAATCTTTAAAATTTTACATTTTGTTTTAATTTTTTTAAGTCTTTTGTAGTCATAAATTATTTTTGAATCTTTTGAATACTTTTAAATATCTGTTAAAGTTGCTAGATTTTTCATTAATTTTGTAACTGTGCAAAATTGCAAAATTTTGTTTTAAAATCTTTTAAACTTCGAAACATTAAAAACTTTTTTTTTAAGTTTATTTCAAATAAAATTTATCAATAAAAAATGTCATGTGGGAGTTTCCCGGAAATCATAAAATCCTCAGAAAATGTTTCCATATTTCCTAAAAAAAACATCGTTTTTTGAAATTGGCAAAATTCATTGCAGCACAAATCGGCCGGAAGGCTAATTATAATTAAATAAGTTTTTTATTATTTGTTTTATAAAAAACATGGAAGACCTGAAAGTCATGAAATTTTGAAAAAAAATCTGGAAAAACTGGAAAAGCATGGAACTTTGAACAAAATGGCTAGATTTCTTTTTATTCAAAGGTTAACTTAAAAGACTATTAATCAAAGTCTTAACAATTATTTTAATACATCAGAGAGAGAAATGGTAGAAAATTAAAAATTTGTATTGAAAATTAGTTTAACTATATTTTTTAATTTCGTTGTGTTTTGGTAGATAATAAATTCAACTATTTGGTTAAAAATTCCTTTTTTTACATTCTCATCAGAGAAGGCATTAGATTTGTGTAAAATTGCCCCCCGCCCCCCCAGTTTCTGTCAAATGTCCACGTTTTGAGACCCTCTGAACCCGAAAAACAGGTTTTTACGAATGTGTCTTCCTGTATGTATGTGTGTCTGTATGTCTGTCTGTGAGCACGATAACTTTTGAAAAAATTAATCTATCAGAATGGCCTTTCGTACACTCTTTTAGTGTCAAAAACTGAAGGTCAAGTTCGTTAACCAGCTATTTTGGATGAAAATTCAATAAGTTAGACCGTTTTGAACATTTTTGAGCCCATTTTTTTCAAGATATAACAATTCTATGTGCGGTTATTCATAGTACTCGGAATGTGTGACGCACAATAGAATAAAAATATAATAACTATTATTTTTCTGATCATAGTAAATGCATGCATAGTGTGTGTGTGTGTGCGTGTGAAGGAAATAATTAAGTTTCAATTAATCAACCAACTAAACAAAACAAATGTAGTCAAACAACTCCAACAGGGAGATATAAGGGAGGAGAACATTATAAATCTTTAATATCACTGGAAAGTGAAAATAGCAGATGAAAAATACGAAAAGTCAAGAGAAAATAATTAAGCCTAAAACCATAGAAAGATCAGAAACAAGGGAACTATATCTCGGTGGTCAGCAGATTCCAGTCACATCCGCTGCCCGCGGAGTAAGACCATCAAGTCGCGAGAAATGCAATTCAGCAGTTTTTGACCGATTAGCCGCCTGCAGGTGTGACAAGTGGTCTAGGAAAAGTAGTTCCGCCCCACCTAATGTTTCGCGAGTGTCATAACAACTCATCCAAGGGAAAAGGCTACCTGGCAGATTCTCTCCGACAGTACGAGCGGTAGCTCCCAGGATTGATTGTTCTGGCCCGTCACCCGCGATTTAGTTCGTTTGGTATACTTTCCTTTTCTACTTTTCGGGAGTGACGTACACTCCCACAAAAAGAAAACGGAAAAGTGTTTTTAGATAAACAGAATTTTAGTACTAAATTACTTTTGGTATAAGTAACTCTGCTATTTTCAACCAGAGGCAACGTTGGTAACGTATCATAAAATTTATCTCACACTCACACCTACATATCTATACACCATCAATTTACTAAATAAATGCCAGTTAAAAGTGGATATCAGTGTTATTTAAAATTATTTAAAATCAGCACCCTCACACCTAAATTCAACAGAAACGTGCTGAAAGGATAGTGCGGAAATTCAATCCTACAACCCGTGAACCAAACACGTAAAAATAATCCGGTACTTCGGTTAACTATTATAACCGTACGTAACAGAATGTCGAATAATTTATCTTGGAGACTTTTTTTGATAAAAAGAAAATTATGAGAGCATTTTAAAAATTCAAAAAATCAGGGGAAAATGTAAATTTTAAGCCGAACAACGCATGATATGAAAAAAAGTCAAAAGGAGGAAAACGTTAATTTTCTTGAAAAATCAAAAATTCAAATTTTGACCGCACAAAAAATAATGAAAATTCAAAAATTCCATTTTGCGGTCAAACTATACAAGATACGAAAAAAGATGAATCAACAAAAATTCTGTATTCAAAAAAGATCTACAAATTTATCATCAATCACTTTTTGATAGCATGCTTAGTTTTTGTTTTATTCGTAAAAAACTGCATTAAAAATAGAAAAATTGAATTTTTAGACAAACGAAACAATTTCTTATTAATTATTTCTTATAGGATGCGTGGTTTTTGTTTCATTCGTGAAAAACAAAATTAAAAAATTTCTTTTTTGAACAAACGACACAAACTATGAAAAAAATGAATCAACACAGGATGCTTATCCAAAAAAGAGCTTTGATAAAAACAATTAAATTTTTTGGAAAACGACACAAGGTACGTAAAAAAAATTGGCAAAATTTATTGAAGCACAGTTCGGTCAATCGAAAATTCAAAAAAGCGAATTATAACTGAATACGTTATTTATTATTCATTTTATACAAAACTTGGATGAATTGAAAATGTTTTTTTTTTTTATTCAAAGATTGATTTCAAAGAATATTAGTCAAATTAAACATTTATATTGGAAATTAGTATTTTTCTGTTTAAAATTTAACTATATATTTTTTAATGCGTTGTTTTTTGGTAGAAAATGAATCTTCTTGTTTGGAAATTTAAGTATTATTTTTCAAATATTTTGTTTTTTGGTAGAAAATTAATTTTTTAGGTTAAAGTTCATCTTTTAGATTGAAAAGGTAACTATTTTTTGAAAATTCATTGTTCTTTGTTACGTCCCGGTTAAAATTTTAAAAATTTTACGTAACTTCTAACGATAAGTAGAGCAGATCAGCTACTTATGGTAATTGCTCATGTGGTTAATCGCTTCGCTTGATACATAGCGGCCAGCGATAAATGATCCGCGGTCGGTAACGTCACGACCGTATGATAAACCGAGGCACTTACCATGAGGAGATGATATATCGGTAACAGAAAGATGTTACTTGCAAATGTTACCGATATAGGATAATCATATTTATACCATTACAATATGTACTATTAATACTAATATGTTAAATAATAATGAAGGAACCGAATATATAGATATAGAATATTAGTAGATACATATGTTTAAACTAATACAATAATTAATGCCATATGTAACACATCAGTTATCTAAAAATGTACAACGTAACACTAGCGAAATGAGTATGTATATAGTCAGACACACTGTAACCAAAAAGTGTCTGACTAAACACGTTACACATAATTAAGTTAGTAGTAGAATTCATATTCCTGAAAGAGCAAGAAATGAGGAAATCGACGATCGAGAGTATCAGCAGAAACGTGCCGATTTCAAAAGTTCGAACGTGACTTTCGGCACGTATTTATTGCCCCTATCCCTAGCATGGAGAACCCATCATATATAAACCCCAGCGACATCCCTGTCAATTGTCTTACGTTCTCGGCAGTCATACTGTTCACTTCGATCTATGATTAACGAATCGCTTTGACAAAGTTACGGCTTCTATCTCATTGTGACCGAAGAAACACTCTGAATAAGTCGCGTACTTTCAAGTTCAATTCAAAATAGTTAACGTGTTCCAGTCTTGAACTAAGTCCCTTCGGCTGAGACTTTCGGACTTTCGGAATTCTTACAATAGATTTACTCATCACAAACTTTTCAAAATTGAACAAACGTTTAAGATTATAACTTGTGTTCACAGTAAAACTATAATTAGCTACAGTATATTACCTTTTGTCATTTTGCGTTTTTAGCTAAGAGCGTTTCAGGTCATGCGATTTATTAAATTATTATGATAATAATTTTATATATTCAGTGGTGGCCCGAATTATCGCTTCAGAACTTTTCATAAAACACGGATTATTTTATTCGTTCTTTCGAAGTTTAATTGTCTGGCCTTTACTGGCTTTTTGTACTGTACAACGGAGGTAACTCCTAGTTAGTGGTCAACGCGCAGATGCGGTGACTGTTATAGAACCCTGTATCGCACTACCACTATTAAAAAGTGTTCGTACACTTTTTCACTATTGAATTACTTCCGAGTTTATTCAATTTATCGTCCGGTAAAACTCCGTCGGTGTTTTACAATAAAAACGGAGATCCAACCGACAAAACAACTCACTCTCTTGCCCTTTCAAGCATCGAAAGGTATATGTAAGTTTTATTTTGTGTAACTTTTAACTCTGTTCTTACTCCTTATAATAAAACAATTATTCAAGCAACCATCTCTTACTCATTTTAAACACTGTACTCTGACACAGTCCGCGTAGGGCTGATAAGTGACACACAAACCCACAAACAAATAATTGGTCAGGTCTTACCAGCCTGACATAATCAGCACACTGGTCTCTCTCTTTTCCTATTTTCCATACTACCCTCGCCTATTGCCCGGGACGTGACATCTTTGGTTTAAAATTTAAGTGGTTAAAAAGACTTTTTTTTGGTAAAAATCTAAATATATTTTCTTCCAAATTCGTTGTTTTTTGGTAGAAAATTAATTTTGAAGGTTAAAAATTAAGCTTTTTGATTGCAAATTTAACTATTTTTTGCAAATTCGTTGTTTTTGTTTGAGAATTTAACTATTCTATTTGCTTTTTTATTTGTTCTGGATCAATCTAAAGTATTAATTTTTTTCTTGATTATAATTAATTTTAAAATTAAGATAGAACAGAAATCCATTTTATCATGAATAATTTTATGCAAAATGAGCATGAAAAAGATTCAAAATTAAAAAATAGACTTCTAGATCACCTCACTTTTCGGCTCATTAGAGACAAAAATAACCAATTGAAAAAAGAGGGAGAAAAGGAGAAAAAGTCAACCAAAAATACCAACCTCTCACTTTTTCTTTTATCCGTCTTTCTTATACTACCAAGGAACCAACATGTTTCGGAGTCAATTTAAACTCCCTCATCAGGGATTATTTATAGGAAACTACAAGGTATGACAAAAATATATTATTATGCCAATTTGGAAAAATCAGAAACATAATACCTGCCGATAAAAATAATATATATATATATATATATATATATATATATATATATGTACACTCACGTACACATATACAAACACAACACTAATCACTTTTCTTTAAAAAAAGGATTAATTAATCCAAATTTTGTATTCATTAGTGAAAAATTGACAAAGGTATACAAACATTATTATTCATAATAAGAATTAGAAAAGAATTTAAAATTCAAAGAATATTTTAAATTAAAAAGAAGAAAGATGATTATTATGACCTGAATATTATTAACCCCGATACTGATTAAAAAAAATTTTTTGAAAGAAAACAGTAACGAAAAATTGCGGAACTTTTTGTTTTAAATTTATATTGAAAAGAAACAACTATTTTAAATGAAAATATCGCTACGAAAAATTACGTGGTGAAGATTCAAAGAACCGAGGCAAACTAAATTTATTTTTCAACTCGAAAACTCTCAAAGCATGAAAATATTTTAGAGATCGTTTCCTCCCATTTTTTAAGAGAAAGAGAGAGAGAGAGAGAGAGAAAAGAAGAAAAGACCCTTTTTATTTTTATAGCTTTTCGGACAAGTGACATAGTTTTCAAGCGGTCCTCTCGAGATTAACCCAAAAATCATAAAATGCACATGTTACCAAAAATTTTTCTTATAGAATTGAGAGAAACACAAAATATAAGAAAACGTTCTAAAAATCATTATAAATTATTCAGAAATTATAATCTTATACTGGATTTTCTATCTAAAAATTTTTTTACTTATGTCTTTTATTTTCAGATCACATTGGATATCTTATTTTTGTATTCATTTCTGAATAATTTATAATGATTTTTAGAACGTTTTCTTATATTTT
>CAKNYM010041949.1:16437-53557 GCA_932195095.1 Andricus curvator | reverse complement strand
CCCCCCCCCCCCTGTGGATGGGCGAAAGCCAGATAAAAAATATTGGTGGCCTTGAAAAGAGCCGATTGTTTCGGGTCCTAAGAAGGACCCGATTCGTTTATTCGCAGAGTCATCCACAGGGTCCTCGCGTTGGTGCTTGGCCAAAGTGATCACTGATGATACGCGGGGTTTGGGTCGTTAGAGGTAGGGTTGTCCGTGCACGGGTAGGAATCGCGGATGAGGGCTTGGTGACGTTGTACCTTTACAATCGTTCGATGGGGGCTTGTGGGCGAAGCACTTGTCCCACAATCTTTTTTCCATGACGGACCTAGGCACTGGATCGACTTCGTCTGCACGCACCAGTTTCGCTCTAGGTTTGAGGGACATGTTGCGTATCACGCGGGGAACACTTTTCGTCGATGGGTTTCGGATGGGGGAACGGGGATGTGCACCTTTACTATCTTTCGATGGGAATTAGTTGGCAAAGCACCAGAGCTGAGGGGGGCTCTGGGGGCAGTAGACTATCAACGACGGATTGACGTTAATGGAGGGAGTAAGCTTTCTTGAATTTGGCGCGTAAAACGTCATTTGCTTTGCCGTAATCGATGGATACTTTCGGGCTCCTGGTTCCGACAGGACTTGCGATTGTTTGGGTCTCAGGTAATCGCGAATCAACGCGGTGTACCCCGAGGTTGACTCTATGGGCTCGGAGGTTGACCTTGAGGCTATGCCCAGGTCGTTTACGGCGTGACGATGAAGCACGGGGAAGGGATGAGCGGCCCGAAAGATTAGCCAAGGCCGAACGATACCTCAGATTGAGGCGTCTGTGGAGGGAGGGCGATTTTTGCGTTTGCGAAGAGGTTCTTGGGAATTCATATCTCCCTTTGTTGGCGGAAATCGCAACAGGAAGCTTCCCGGCAGTGTGGACACTCGATGCTAATGTAAAAGGCGAACTCCGCAGAGCTCCACAGAAAGGGAAGCATGTTGGAGGAATATTTGGGAACCCAAGTGGGAATACTGGTGGGGGAAGGAGTAAAGTAATGGGCGGAAGAAATATCGGGTCCGTCTATTGATACACGTAATTAAGTCGAAGTTTCATTTACAAAAGGCACACTAGCACTGGGTTGAGGGAATAGCACTATTTCACTATTTTCACATTGCCGTAGGGGTCCAGTTGATCGCGTCGTTGTATTTCCGTGGGCGATGACAGTTCGCGTACCTGCTGGATCGTTTTCCGTCGTTTCCGAAGGGAACGTTGGTCAGGCCTGGGTCTCCGCTGGGCGGCAACCGTAGGGTTCAACTACAACGTGTGTATTCACACCAACAGAAAAGAACATCTCTAAACCTACGTCAAAGGAAAATCAAGCTAGACGATTGGAATGCGTTGCGGAGCGCTGTCTAAGTTTTTAGGTATGTCGTACCCGCCGCGCGCACCAGTCGCTGCGTTGACGCGAGCGAGCCAATCCCCGCGGCGTCCACAGTAGCGGGGTCCGCTAGAGAGGGAGTGGATGCTGGTTGGCTACCAGCCTTGCGTGAGCGAATCAATCAGAGCCTGGTAACGGTACAGCGCTCTGATTGGCGGGCATTGTGGCACGAGCGAAATTTGTTGTAAGAACCCTTTGTTCGCCGCAAAGCACTCGAACCGGACCTGTTTGCATCATTGAGATAAGGAAAAAAGGTGTACACAGCATGAATCTTAATACTAGACAGTAACCTCTGGCACGTTTGCTGCGAATCAAACCGCCACAGAAAGGAAAGTTTCAGTTAATTACATTAAATTGCCTGCACACTTGCGGGCTACAGTATGAATATAAATTTTATATAATGTTATTGTTTGTTTATACTGCATCACCAATTGGGTACATCAAAAATGGTCAAACGCTAGACATTGTGTATTTCTTTCAAGAAAAATCGAATTCTACTATTATTTTTTCTGTATGTCATATTATTAAACAAATTGTTTAAACAACTCGAAAATAACATTTTTCTAGAATCTTTCTTCTCGATAAAAGAATGTCAAATTATATAACATAAAGTTGATATTGTTTTATATTGAATCAAAATCTCTCAAAATTTAAAAACTCTAAAGTAAAAATATTGAAAATTGGACAATTTCATTACTAAGGGGTTGAAATTTCATCTTATTTCTAATTCAAAGCGTTCAAAAAATAACAATTTTATATTCAATCGAAGAATCTCGAAATTGAATGATTTCAGATTAAAATTTCGAAAATAGGACAATTTCAAAACTTTTCAAAGTTGAGTAATTTCGGATTAGACTTTGGATAATTCGGTTATTTAAAATTCAAGGAAATTGAAATTTTATTATTTTTAATTAAAAGCGTTCAAAATTAAATAATTGCAAATGATAAACCTTAAAATTTAACTAATTTTTAATTAGAGGCTATTCAAATTTGACAATTTGAAATTGCAAACTAAATTGAATGTTTCAAATTCAAAGCTTCTAAAATTCCATAATTTTACATTCTCATTAGATAAAAAAACTATTTTGATATTAAGACTTTTTTTACTCAAACCCTTAAAAATATCAATTATTTAAAGTAAATGTAAATCGTTTCAAAATTTAACCATTTGAATTTTAATTGTGAAATTAGACCTTAGGATCACTTATGATACGGAAAAGTTGATAAATTTAGCGTTCAACATGAATATTCGGAACTCTAAAATTGTAAACATCCAAAATTAAAGAAACTATTTAATCACAAATGTATCAATTTTATACAGTTCTTCTTTAATCTACTTCCTTTAGAATTATTCTTTTTTTTCAATCTTCAACTAAAAATCGGACAATTTTGAGATATTACGTGGAAACACATACAACACAAGATTGCATCAATATGATTGCAATTATGTTTGCAGTTGCACAATTTTAAGCTTTTCCATTCGAAATTGATTTTCTATGTCTGGTCCCAAAAGCTTTTAATTTTTAAGGCTTCAGTTTGAGAAATTATTGTCTTAATTTTTCATTATTTTGAATTTATTCTAGAGGCATATCATTCAAATTTTGTTATTACAAATATTTTGATCTGAAGATTGTGCAACAAGTGAATAAAGACCAATTTTTCGAAATTCTGTTCTTAAGAATTTCAAGTAATTAAGGATGCGATATATCAAAACAGATTAGGAATATGTAAAAGTCAATTCTTCTACTAAAAAAAATTATTTTCAAAATTACGAGAATGACAACTAGATAAGGACCATTTGGTTCTTCCCCTTTAACATACAGAACATTTAGAAAAGAAATTTTTGTTGAAAAAATTTCAAAGAACCCAAAGTAAAATATAGAGTTTTGAAAACTTCGAAAAATTTATTATTAGACATTTATTATATTTATCTTGTATTTTTATTTGCGTTTCCTATTTCAAGAAGGCATTAAATAAACTCACTCGAGAAGGAACAAACAACTTTATTACCATATATTCGTTATCAAATTCCAAACGAAAGCGTTCCAATCTATAAATAATTTTATCGCTTTCATTTTATTTTTTAAAATTTTTTTATCTTTTTTACAGCTTGTCGAATAAAATTGTTGTTGAATCAATATAAAATTAAAAAATTAATTAAGTTTATTATTCTTTAAAGCTTCCAATTAGAATCAACCATATCTTTTTTTAACGTTTTTAGAATGATTAAACTTTAAAGATTCACAATTAGAATTATTCAGCTTTAAGCAGTGAAAATAACTAATTTATTTAAAACAAAAAAATCTCATTTTTTAGTTGAAAACATACTACATAATGTATAAATATCGGATAATAATTTGTATCATCTTCAAAACTTTTATAATTCCAATTGAAAATTACTGTTTTTTGTCAATGGGTAATTTTAAACTAGTTTCATTGATGATACTTTAAAAATATAAACGAAAGAGTGTGACGGCATAACCATGTAAGAGACACTTTCTTCAAAACAAATTTTCTTGTTGAAAAACATTCGAACATTTCCCCGCACATTTTCCATGCACCATTCAATTCTGCTGCAAAAATTACATAAATCACATGCATTGGACAATTTTCAACACCACCCAATTTTTTATATAGTGTGAATATTAATTTTATAAAATCTAATTGTTTATTCATACTAAGTCATCAATTGGGTCAGAGGGCAGAGAGGGCTATGTACGAACGCTATCTTATGTCTGTTTTAGCCGACCTTTCCGTGTCCTATAAACATTTCTGTTATGACCTTGACTTCGTTCCTACCGAGCTTGCACATATCTTCAGCTTGAATAGGGTTTCAATTCAAACTCATGTGTGTTTTGGCCTGTCTGCAGCCAGTGAACATCCTTAACCCCTTTTGATGTTCCTCGGTCAGCCAACTGTTGATTTCTTCAGTGATTAACCTACTGGAAATGCCTAAAACTTCCATAATCTCAGACTGTAAGACTGTGGCGTAGGATATCACCGGGATTGTGAAACCTGTTCCACTCCTTCTACAATAGACACCGGCACCTGCTTTCTTGTTCTTCCAAGAGATATCTGTGAACCAGTTGTCACCATCAATAGGCATGTGTGCCTCGCCGTTAATCCCTTTCTCTCTCGTAGATAGGGTAACACTATACAGTACCGTCCCAGTTATCTCACTACCATCTATCGCGACTTTTCCTACTCGCTTTGATCACACTACCGACTTTTCTCAAAATGTTGTCATTCAATGTAACCTATTTAAAAAGTTAGTTTCAATTTATAAATGGATATCCAGAGTTCTTGTAAAAAACCTGAAACTTTTTTAAGATTATTCTGTAAAATTAGCATAATAATTTCTGAATTTTCTGTGCTACTTGTTTTCTCAACTGTCAAATTCTGATATAACCTTTTCTTGAATAGATTCGATTTTTCCAACCAATCAGATACGAGAATAAAGAGCAAGGGGAGAAAGATTTTTGATTTGGTGAGGGAACTCAGCTAACTCGTGATATTGGTTGGGATTCGCAATTCCATCGAGGTCCTTCCGCCGTTTACCATATTTAATCTCCAAGCTGCCTTCGCAGCCATAGCATTCAGGGTGAGATGAAGGGACTCTAACGCTGTTAGTGCCCCCAATGCGACCGTGGGTGTCGACTTCGAGGCACCAGTGACGCCTCTTGGAACCAGTCCGCTGATTCTTTTTAGTCGAGACTTCACAGTGGACAGTTCGATCCGGCTCCAACAGACTACTGCCGCGCCGCATTGGTTAGTCTGAGTCGCTGGATTGCTGCATAGATCCACATAAGTGTCTCTTGTTCCAAACCCAGCTTTTCCCTATGGCTCTCTTATAGAGCCGTAGGGTCACTGTTAACTTTTTGCACTTGTTGTGCAGATATTCGTTCCCTAACAGCTTCTTATCTTGGATGACTTCTAGATATTTAGCTTGTTCTTACTCGGATTGCCCGATAATCCGGTCTTCTTGAATTGAGAATCCACTATCCCCAGTGCTTGCTGAATTACCCCGAAGAGCGCATACGGCAGCTAGACGCACACGATGAGTATTATATCGTCCTATACTATAGCATGGTAGCCCCTACTCTTGAGTGGCTGGAGCAGTTCATCCACCACCAAGAACCACAGCACGGGCGATAAAACGCCTCCAAGCGGACATCCCGAGTCATCAGTTCTACATAAATTGGTATCACCCTTAGTCGTTGTTAAGTCCCTGTTGCTCAACATGTGGCAAGTTCATTCCACGACTGCAGTTGGCACACTGAGTGCAATCATGGCTGCCCTGCTCACCTTTATATATGTGTTGTTGAAGGCTCCTTCGATATCCGAGAAAGTTCTAATCGCTGAGGCTTTCTGCTTCAGTTTTCCTTTGATTAGGTTTACTGCTAAGCTTAGGGGTGTTCCGGTCAAGTGACCAGCCCTATGTTTGTTTTGCTCCTTTTAAAGGGACCTACTTATTAAGACTTTGTCGCGGATATATCTATCAACAAGTCTTTCCACCGTTTTTAGTCGCAAATATGTGAGGCTGATGGGACGGAAATCCTTGGGTAAAGCATAACCGATCCTGTCTGCTTTCGGAAAGAAAACTATTCGCGTACCTCTCCATGCCGTTCGGACATATCGCAGTGTCAGACTAATCATTATGGGCTTATGATGATCTCTGCAGCCTTCTGTAAGAAGACCGCATATATACCATACGGAGCAGAAGACTTGTATGGGCTGAAACACTTCAGGGATTACCTTACCATGAAAGGGGTAACAATCTCGTGGGCTAGCCGCTATTTCGGGTCATGCTGAGCCACAGGCGGCTTTGGTTGCCTCAAAGCTGTCGCCTCCTGCTCTGCAGACCTAGTAAAGCCCGGAAAAGATGCAAATATTCACTGAGTATCGTCAGCCGGGCAATTTTGAAGTACCGAGAATAGCATCCAGATTTCGAGAAAGGAGCTTGTTCATTCTTGCCGCTTCTGACCCTTTCTTCATGTCTGTTCAAAATTTGGCCAAGCTTTCTTGCTTGACCTTACGCATTGCTCCCCTGTATTCATCCGTTATCATCGCAAATGAGGTATATAGTTCATCCGTTTGGCCAGTACTGGCACGTCTGAACCTCTCCATGGTTTTTCTGCGAATCTGTTTAAGTTTTCCGTTCCACTTAATGGCGTGTAATTCATTCAATGGCCTCCGTGAAAATATTAACTGCCATATCCAGGGTGTGCAATTCTCTAATTGGCCTGGACAATTTCGAAAATAAACTCTTTAGTTCAGTGGAAAAATGGCCTCAGCCCATTCTTCTTGGATTTCTGGCCCACGTAGGGCCAGCGGGTGCGGTAGATTCCAACTCGAACTCTATCTGTGTTTGACTTTGCAATTATCCACTAGTATAAGTTCTTCCTCTGGTGGGTTGGTTTCGGTCTCATATGAAAAGTAGGCCAATCCCTTGGCTATCTTTCCAACTCCTCTAAGAGCTGTGGCTACCACTATCAGATCTCTTGAACATGGTTCTAGAAGCGGAACAACATTCACTGACTTCGCCAGTATGCATGTCCTTGGTTTGGCCGCCTGAGGGTCCCTGCAATAAAACCGAGCCTTTCCCCCTAATTCCCATATGATATCTCGAAGTAACCAAGGTTCCTGGATTAATGAGATACCTGTGGGCCTCACAGCCATGCCCCTCCGTAGAGGCGCCTTTGCTGTGATGCAAGTTAATTTGTATAAAGGTTAGGCCGGAAGCAGTCATTGAGGTCTACCCCAGGTCTATCTCTGTCCTGACACGCTCCTTTTTTTCCTGACCGGCAACCCTAAAGTTGATCTGTCGAAGGTGGTAGAAGGCCTTTTATTGAGGACCTCAAGAGCCCTCGTCTGGGACTCAGAAATCTGCACAACTACGAGTTGTTTAGAACCTCCTTCTGTGTTCTCTTCCTGAGGCCGATCGTGCCTGAAGATTTGCTAGGACGATGTCTTTCGTCTGCAACTTCCCAGGGCGCGTCTCGGCCACCGTATTTTCTAGCAGAGCCTTAGCCGCTGGGTCGGCTGCGACAAATACGAAGACGCTTCGCCTGCAAAAGGAGGTCTCGAATTTTCGCCACGGATTTGGGGACACGTCTTCCAGCGCCATCCAGGTGGTCGTCTTAAAGAGCTCGAACTGATCCGCAGTGAACAACGAGATCGGATGGCGACTCAGTGTTTGCCAGCTGCTATGCTAAATTGTGCATCTTTGTAGGCCTAGCCCCCACTCCTCTCCCCGTGTAGTGTCGTTTGAGCCCCTCCCTCTCTTCTGGGTTTCAATGCTCGTTGTCAGCGTTGTTGCTTTCGGTGCTCCAGCACCCGCAGCGCCCTTCTAGCTTGCTGCACTTGCCTCTTCAGTTTCCTTTTCAGAGAACCAATTATGCCTTTTTTTGGGACTCACTGGTCGCTCTCGTCTCCATAGCCTCATTCAGAAGGACCGTCAATCCCTTAGCTCCCGAACGAGCCATTCCACCATACTACAATCGTACATGCCAGGGAAGCCCGTTTACAGGGATCCTTTCATTTTACTCAGAAGAGCCCGGTTGTAGAGTTCCTTTCATATGTATCCATACACATGTAGGTCGAGGGCCGTTCGACCCCTTGTTCCACACGCTTAAGTTTCCTCGCCAACTACAAGGTGTGACAGCCCCTAGGGGAAAAAACAATTATAAAATAATTTAAAATTTGAAAAGATATAAATTAAAAGTAACTCTTTATCTTAAAAAATGAATTTAAAGAGAATATTTGAAAAGATTTAAGGACCTTACTACATACATGGAATTTATATATCTGACACGCCACGAGAAAAGGTACCTAACGCTCCGAGAAAGAATTTTACAGGGCAGGCGATTTTGGGAAAGACAACGAACGAGAATAACGGACGAGAAGCGCAACATACGAAAATAACTCCCTTCACTTGGGAAACAGTCTTATGCTAAGCGTATGTGTGCCTTCTTAGAAGAACCGGGCAATATTTACATATTTGTATAATTTTCTAATAAATTAAATTGGCCTTGTTCGAGCAAAATTTCGAAAATGACGAAAAATATAAGAAAAAAAATTGATTAATTATGCAGTTCTCAGCTTGTGTCAAGAACATTTGATCATATCGTATACAATCCAGGACTCACGACGAGGACGTGGCTGCATTTCGAGTCCCATCCATGCCCAACCCAACCACCATACCAAAATGGACAATTCGATTATGTCGATTTTATTGCGAACGTTTATATTCACCCTTACACTCAAAGCGTCACATTTGTTCTCGAGAATGAATTCGAGCTCTAATTAGGCGGTCCCTAGTTCGTTCTCCATAACTATTTACAGAAGCTTCCGTCACGAGTTTGACGCACAGCTCCACACTCTGTCGAAATATGCTTCTGCCTCGAAGTTGAGATTTGGAATTTTATATTCTCTGATTCCCAAGAGTTCTGCTTCCGATTTCTTTCGAGGCCTTCCTCTTCCACTCACTGCTTTTTGGTTCTTGATTTTTAGCTTTTCGGCTTCTCGGTTTATCTCTCTTTCTTTTGCTTTTTCTCGTGCCTCTACTACTCATTGAAAACCCAATTCTCGAATGTTGGCATTCACGTCAGTTATCATTGGTAGCAGAATACTTTCAGGATGAGCGTAAAATGCATTGGTCTGAATAACTCTGTCAATGATAAGTCTGACATCCTCCCGAAGAAATCTTGAAAGAGAAATCATCTTCCACGCATGCTTGGCTGCATCCTTTATAGAATTGTGAACCTTGATTGCAAACCAGAGTTGAGTGTATGCCTTAACTATATAAGTGGCGATAATTACAAGATTTTCGGCAAGATTAGGATTTGATACATATTCTCTCATATTTCTGTTGGCATTTGTAATCCATCTAGCAAGATTCAATTTATTAGGATTTGGAGCAGCCAGGTACTTCCACATCGACTTGACAGATAGGAGCATCAATCGCAGCAAATTTAACGATAGGTCGATGCTCACAGTTTTGAATGGCTTGGCCGCTAGGACCAGAATATGATTAGGGGCCGGTTGTATGTCCGTCTATATTTTTCAGTAAGTGCCGTAATGGTAGCTCATTTGCATGCAGCAAACAGACGCACCATTGCACTGGACTCTTTAAGTAGATTTCAATGCAGCGAATCGCTCCAGAAAGGTTCCCTGTATTTACAGCAGTACCATCCGATCCTCCAGCTCTCAGGCTTTCAGTACTCACAACTGCGTTTTCCAAAGTATTTATCATACTTTCGCTAATATCTTTAGCACATCCTGATGGAGGAGTAGTATGCCCATGATACAAGTTTTCTGGCTGTTGTAACATCGAAAATTACTATTCACTGATCGTACTTTGATAATATTTACCGTTCACTTTATTTTGAACCAAAGTAACATCTTTTCGACCATCGAAATATAATCCACGCTGATTCAAAACCTGATCATTTTTTTGCCATGTCTCAGTTACTTTCTTCATTTCTCTTCTGACTTTATTTTTGTCTAAAACTTTGGAAGTGTTTTCGGGAGTCACGAACCCGCGATCTTCTAAAACAGCAGTGATTAAAGCTGCTGCAGCATGATGGCCAATTTCATAGCGAGCAGCTACAATAGCTGTGCGTTTTAAAGAATGCCTCTGCTGACTACATTTTGGTGTTTCTGCTTCAGGTATTGCATTCATAGGTTCGAATGCATGTTCCATATCAACATCATGCTCCTCATGCAAACCCTCACTTTCAGGATACAAAGCCAATTTAGTTTCAGCTTCTCTGGAATCTTCTTCCTCCTTTTTTTTCGCTTTCAGTGCTCTTTCGTCTGAAAGAGATGATCTATGAACTCTCTTTCACACTTTTGCGTTATATGGAACATCTACTGGGCCTATCTACTTTTTGTGATCAGTTCTTTGGTTTTGAATGAAACTTCGCTCTATGGCAGGTATTTCGGATTGCAAAGAGCAAGTACACATTGAGAAATTAGAACATTAACAAGCCGAAATGTCAAACAGTTTTGAAGCATCGTTTTTAAAATCCTGAACTTGGGCCTAGAAATTTTCTCTTTTTTTTCGGCTTTTTTAAGACTTCATAAGAGATCTATACGTTGTATAATAAAATTTACAAAATTACTACGGCCATGCCACGCTGAAAAAACCAGTTCTCGTCAGATCACTGAAGTTAAGCAGCGTTGGGCGCGGTTAGTACTTGGATGGGTGACCATTCGAGAATACTGTGTGCTGTTGGCATATTACGGGTGTGGTGAGCCCAAACTTGTGTTTATTTATAACTACAAGAAAACTATCCACCTAGAAACACTACCCGAATCGGGTAGTGTCACGCCTACCCTGAAAGGGAAATGGCTTAATGGTATACACTAAAAATAATTTGGCAGATTTTTAGAACCTTCTTTTGATTTTACAGAATTTTTTCAAAGTTTGAGGACAAATTCGAATCATTTTAAAATATATTTACTCGAAAAGGAACAAACAACTTTATTACCAGATATTCGTTATCAAATTTCAAACAAAAGCGTTGTACCCTGCAAATAATTTTATCGTTTTTCTTTTACATTTTTCTCATTTTATTTTTTTATCGTTTTCTTAGCTTGTAGAATAAAATCAGTATTAAATCAATCTATAACTAAAAACTAAATTAAAAAATAACAAAACTCGTAATTTCAAATATAATCAAGTATCTTAAGCTTTGAATTACTTTTTTGTTGTATAAATTATAATTTTCAAGTTTGAATTTTGCACTTCAGATTAAAATGAATGAATTTTGAAAAGTGTGATGGATAATACGAAAATGATTAATTTTTAATGTTTTCGTCTCAAGGTCCTAGTTTAAGAATACTTCAATTTTAAACGAAACTTGGAATTGTTTAATACATATTTAACGCTTTTGATATTACGGAATTGAATAGCAAATTAAATCCAATAACGTTATATGATCCCTACCAATATTATATTATTAAACAAATTGTTTCAAAAACTTAAAAATAAATTTTATTTTATTTCAAAATCATCTGTCAAGTCTGTTGCAAATATTTTTTAATGATTTTATGATAAAAGAATTTTTTTAAAGTTCAGTAGAGTATAAAAATTCTATTTTAAGAAAGCAATTTTTTGATGGCACTTACATAGTTATGACAGCAGGCCATTTTTTATGAAAATTTTATCGAAAAGTGTTAATTGCTTGCAAAATTTTTTTTCTTCCAAATCAAACAATTTTTAATTACGTAAAATTTTGAAAAAAGACAATATTTTGAATGTAATTAAAAATTAAACTAAAATTGTGACCATTCAAAACAAAATAAATAACTTAATTACTGACGTATCAATTTCAGACAGTTATATTTTCATCTATTTTGATTTTAAGCAACATAATATTTAAATTTTTGATTTCAAATCGTTTAATTTTTAAGACCTCTATTATAATTATGACCTTAATAGGAACGTAAGTTCTATTATGTCGGTCCTACGATCAAATTGAATTTAATTATAATAATGGTAAACAAATATTATAATATTATTATTCATTCTTGAAATTTGCCAATAAAATTTCAAGTAAATTGTACAACTGTCAAGTCTTTCAATTTAATATTTGACGATTTTAAAGAATAATAATAACTAGACAATGTTGTACGTTTCAAATTAGAACCACAAGAAATTTAAAATATACAAACCTAAAATTATTTTTAATGAAATAATTTAACAAAGAGCGTTTCAGGATATTTTGATAAAACTTGTTTGTTGATTCCCAATGAAATCTCAGACTAACATAAGGTCGAGTTTTATTTACTAGTGCCAGTCAGGTTCGAAAAAAATCGTCAATTCGGCAACGGCCAAATCAAGACAATGCTCACTGTTTTCTTCCACCATGAAGGTTGTGAGGGTATTTTCACTTTAACCGTCACTTGATCTCGACGCGATCGAGAGTTTGTTTAAGGCGCTCCACCGCAGTCATGAAATTTATACTTATTTAAAATCTATTCAAGACCTCTCGGTAGCTGTAAGGTCTTCTCTTGTCCGCCAATCAGCCTGGGTATTACAGGAGCTTGCGAGTGGGAAAAAGAAAGGGTCCAAATTGTCGGAATAATCATTGTTACACGGAGATGTATAAGCGATAAGAAAAGTAACATGTATTGTTTTTTCTAAACCCAATAATCCGGAATGTGATATAAAAAAAATTAGTAGATGAACGTTTATTTTTTATCCTGCTGGCCTTAAAAAATTGACTTGCTTACACTTCCACTTTTTACAGAATTTACTTAAAACTAACCCTTAAAACTAACATCCTTCCACACCTTATCTCTAACGCGGGTCGCTCTTATCGCATTGCCTTCCTCGCTTCGCCTCGCCTCTCATGCATGTCCCTACTTTCTTGCTTTGCCTCGCATTACCAAACTCTGTCTCCTCGGCTAATACCTAATACTTATCTACTATTTACAATATTTACATTTACTTATATTTACCTCCTCCTCTATTTACCATCTTTCCTTCTCCATTCCATACAATAGCACACTCATCACTAGTGAGTCAAACAATTTCATTCTCCTTCTAAAATCATCTGCGAATAACTTCTTTCCCAACCCCCACACCTGCCTCATCACCACATTTATCCTCCTCACTCTCTCTTTTATGTCTCGCTTTTTGCCAACAACACTATGTCATCTGCTTACGCTAGCGACCAAATTCTAACCCCTCCTATCCTGACTCCTCCTACCACTCCGGCCTCCAGCTTGCTTTCCATATCCGCAATTAAAATCGCAAAAAGCGTTGGGCTAAGCGGACACCCTTGTCTTAACCCCCTATCCATCCAGAATCCCTCCGAAGTCCCCTGTTCTCCTCTTACCTTATCTTTGGTCTCTTCATATATCTCCCTTACCCTCTCGGTCAGGCCTCTCTCCACTCCCCTATCCTCCATCGCCTCCCACAACCTCCCCCTATCCACCGACGGAAACGCGCCTTTTAGATCCACAAAAAACGCGTACACTCTGGAGCCCTTCTTCGCTAATTCTCTATCCACCGCGTGCTGCAGAACGTAGATATTGTCGATAGTACTCCTACCTGCCCTAAAGCCCGCCTGCGTCTCCGGCAATATTCCTTTCCCCTCGACATCCTTCCGCAGCCTCTCCGCCACCACCATCGCGTATACTTCATACGCCGTATTCATTAGCGTAATCCCTCTATAATTTTCCAGCCTATCCCTATCTCCTTTATTATACAGAGGCACTATTCACCCTTCTCTCCACCCTCGTGGGAATCCCTCCCCCCTCCATACTTTCTTCACTACCTCCTTCAGCCTCTCCCTGAACTCTTGTGTACTAAACAGCCATGCTTCGTTCTCCAACCCATCCAGCCCTGCTGATTTTGACCTTCTTAACTTCCTTATCTGTTTCTCTATCTCCTCGTCATTCAAGTCCTCCATCTCTGCCTCCCCCGTTCTTCTACTCCCATCATCTCTCTTCCTTGAATCTGAGCCCTGAAATGATTCTTTAAAAAACTCCCTCCACTCCTCACTTCCTATCTTCTCGCTTATCCCTACTTTACGCTTCCTGAACCTATTTATTATCTTCCAGACGTCCCCCTCTGTCTCAACATTTTCCAACTTCTTCTCCAGCTCTTTCTCCTTTTCCTGTTCTTTCTTCTTACACATCAATCTAAACCCCTTCCTCATTTCTACGAACTCCTCCCTTTTAGCAGTACCCTCTTCCCACTTCTTATACTTCCCCTTTCACCTTCCTTTTCATCATTTTACATTCCCTATCCCACCACGGATTCACCATTCCTTCCTTCTTCTTTTTGAATACCTTCTTTTGCACGTACCCTTACACTTTCTCTTTTAAATCCTCCCATATGGCTTCCACCGTCTCCCCTTGGAAGCGTACCTTCCCTAACTGCTCCTTATACTTCTCTATCGCCTCCCTCGTCCAGCAAACCCTCTACCCCGTCGACACTTCTTCCCCACCTTGCCTTCCGCCGCTCTCACCCCTTATCCACAACCCTAATGGCTGATGGTCTGATTCTACCCTCCCTTTTACTGCGAATCTCTCCATCTCCACCCACCCTTGCATATTCATGACTACATAGTCTATCACCGATACCACCACCTTACCTACATATGTGTATTCTCCCTCTTCGTCCCCAGTTGCCATACCATTTGCCACCGTCCAGCCTCTATCCACCATCCAGTCCCTTAGAATCACCCCCTCCTTATTTATTAACCTATCCTTCGAATTCCTTTCGAAGCTCTCCCCTTCCCTGTAAAGGCCCCCTTCCCTCCCCATCCTCGCGTTAAAGTCCCCACCCAGGACCACCATACCCTCCTCTCTTTCACCTAACAGGTCTTCCACCCTTTCTTTAATTCTTTCCATCCCATCCTTATTGTACACTGTCACAAACTTACACTTTATCCCTCCTATTATTACTTTCCTCATTTGCACTCCCTCCCCCTCTTCCTCTGCGTGAGCTTCTTCCTCCAATCCATCCCTAACCCCCGTTATAATTCCCCCACTAGCCCTTCTTCTCTTCTTCACTCTGACCGCCTCATGGAGTCTCCATCTATACCCCCTTGGCAGCTTTGGCTCTATTCTATCCCATTACTTTCTTTCCACCCACGTCTCTACCAGTCCTACCACATCTAATTCCTGGATATACCTCCAGAACTCCTCATCCTTCTTCTTTACCCCTGCTACGTTCCAGTAAAGCACCTTCACAACTCCTCTATCCTGCATTACCCTCACCCCCCTACTTCCTACGTAACAAATGCCCCTGCACTTCCTTCAACACCTCTTTCTCCTCGTCCCACACCCACATTTTCTCGTCTATTTATATTTTCCGATATCCTACCTTCGCCGATCTCCCTTCACTCTTCTCCTCCTATCGATGAAAACTTCCTTATCCTTTATCCTATTTTTATCTCGCATTACCCCCAACTTTTCTACCCAGCTCTCCAACTCCACAACCGCCACTTCTTTCTCCTTTCTCCCCTCCAACTTTACTTTCCCTACCCTGCCTTTATGCCACCCTTTGCTCTGTAGCAGCGCTTCCACGCCCTACCTTTCTTCCCCGCTCTTCATCTTCAACCCTCTTACCACAATATTATTTCTCCTGTCTGCCTTCTCCTTTCTCTCCATTCTCAACTCCATTGCCCTTATCCTTTCCCTATCCGCCCTCTCCTCCTTTTCATTCCTACGCTCTCCCACTTTGTCTTCTATCATATTCCCTACCTTCTCCCAAATACCTTCAATCTCGCCCCCGCTACCCCCGTCTCCTATTTCCATTTCCGTAATGCCCTCCACCTTCTCAAGCCTTTTTTCCGTCCCTTCTTTCCACACCCTGATCTCCTCTTCCATCTGTTTTATTTTAACTTCTTTTTCTTGTCTTTCCCTCTCTAACCCATCTACTCTCTCTCTCTCTCAGCTCTTTCACCTCCTTTTCCCATTTCTCCTCTCTGATTCTCAAGTCCTCCCTCATGCCTTCCATCTGCTCTTTGGTCCCCCTTACGTCCTCCCTCAGGCCCCTGATCTCGCCTAACAACATCCCGAGAGCCTCCTTTTCCAAAATCGCCTCCATTTTTTGGGGGAGGGGTGACCTAGATGTTATCGCACTTTTTTTAAACGGGCTCTCGACCTCTATTTTCTCCGGACTCTCTTGGCTGTCTCTCTTCCTTTTCAAGAGATCCTCCCCGTCACTTGCGCTCGACGCTCTCTCCCTTACCTTCTCGCTTACTTCGTTGCCACCGTCCCGATTTCTCCCTCTCCCCGACGCACCGCTCGACACCGGGCGTCGCGTTGTTGGCCGTCGTGGCTTGTGGAAAATTCCCTCCCCGTCAGTTTCACTACCAGCACTGCCAGTACTCTCACTGCCCACCTCCCGCTCTGCCGACGGTAACTGGGACCTCTCCATGCAGTACCTTCCGCAACCGACAGATTTTTCTGCAGAATGTTGTCGTCTTTCGCCGCCAAATTTTCCTTTTTTTCCCCCCTTTTTTTCTTAAATACCTCACAGTCCCTGCACACACCCCTTTCTCTCCCTTAGCATCCCCTAACTCTGCGAGAACCACCCTAGACCACTCGAAAGCCCAAGACTCCTGACCTTGAACTCCCCCAATTACTTGCCAACCTAACCTAACTTTCCCTATTTAACTAAATCCCACCTAACACCTACGCTGAAACTCACTTTTTTATCTCCCAAATTCACCCCACACAACGTTACTCACCTCCTCGGCTTCCACCCTCACACTCCACTCCCTATAAAAAAATTTACTAAAGCATAAACAGTGGAAATCAAAAAGCTTGTTAGAAGAGACCGCGACGCAACGCACAACAAATCGCGGAAAGACTATCTTGAAATTGACACATGGTCCTGGCGGCCATCAAGATTACAAATGCCATCGACCACGAGAAGAAACGGAAGTTGAATTCGTAGACACATTTTCCGTTTTTAGCCCGAACTTTGATAAATCTCGAACGGTTAAGAAAGAAATCGAAAAAATAATGTCTAAGGTTTCCTGCAAAAAAGAAAGAAAAATCAATAAGACAAGCAAAATCGGGAATTCACCCTAGACTAAATTTCCAAAATATCAAAAAATCGGTACCTGCGCCATCCTCTCAAAATTGGTCGTTGGTTTAGGGGAATTTACGATAAATCCTGTGTTTATATCTTCAAAATTTGTTTCTCTTAAGTGGCCTTCAGACCTGTCATCGGTAACGCACAAACGGAGAGTGAGCGCCCGTGCCGCGGTTACACCAATCTCGGAAAAGGTGCCGTTCGCGCTGACCTCGCAACCAATCACAGCGCCTGCTGGGAGCGCCATTTAAATGCTAGGCCAATAAAAACATGCGAACCTTTAAGTATATCTCGGAACGCAGAATCAAAATTGATTCTTTCGGATTTTAAACTCTTAGATTTTCGTCATGGCTGATAACATTTATAGTGACATAAATACAAGTAATTATTTATGCTACTTTGGAAAAAGGGTGAAGTCTGACAATCTTTATGAGCTAGCACGTGCTAGGACATGTGTCTTTACGAAAACTCTAGCTATTTTTGGAGCGGAAATCTCGACGAGAAACGAGTCGATTGGCGTGGCCGGCGGAAATCAAAAGGTCACCAGACCAATCACAGCGTGGACCCAGTATGACGTCAAAGGTCCTTCCATCTCATGCATCCCTCTATTAACAATTACTTTACTAAATAAAAAGTGTGTAAAAAGTTAAACATTTCCGAAGAAACCGCAACTATATTGCATTAATAGAGGAGATAGTTATGAACAAAAATAATTTATTTAAGTAATTACTTTTACCAAATTGAATTAATTACTGAATCACCCTATGTGAAAAGTAGACTATTGTTTAACCAATCATTTTTGTTAACATTAATGAACTATCACCTCTCTATAATTGCAAATTGGACAAAAAGTGAAGAATTTTTGTAAAAACCGCATTAAAAAAAAAGCACAAAAATCATAATTAGCGCCAAAAACTCTCAAAACGCATTTTTTCACTTATGGGGTTTTTTGGGACCCTATAAAACAGACTTATGGGGGTGACGTTTAAAAAGTAATATTTTATTCGTATTTTATGGCTAATTGTCAAGAGAAATGTGTAGTTTGAACTCGATTCAGCGAATATTGAGGATTCTGAATAAAATTTAAAAAAACGTATTTCTTTCTTATGGGAAATACGTGTTAAACTTCATGAGGTTTGCGCTAAATTTTTTAAATTAAATTTATTCAGAAAAAATATCTTCCCCTTTCGCTCCGCTGGGATTCGAACGCCAGGTCAACTGATTGCCGGTCAGGTGCTCTACAACTAAGCTCTAACCACTAAGAAAGCGTATTCAGGAAAAGGATTCTTCTTCCGATCTCTCCAGTAGCTTAGTGGTAGAGCACCTGACCGGAAATCAGTTGACCTGGCGTTCGAATCCCAGCGGAGCGAAAGGAGAAGATCTTTTTCTGAATAAATTTAATTTAAAACATGTTCAATTCATAGCTCCATCTAGTCTGAAAAGACGTTAAAGGTTTTCTCTATTAGAGGAGATAACTTTTATCGATATTGTAGATTTCCATTTTTACGGTGTGGGTAAGGATTTCTCTTCTGATTGATCGTTACCATCTCCGATGATGATACATTTAAGTGTGACAACTACTTGATAATAATAATCCATTATTATATAACAGACGGGAAAATGTTTTTTATGTTGTTTTTTCGAATTCTTTAAAATATCAATTAATTTTTTCTTTCGAACAAAAAGAATTATTTTTAAAACTAATGAATTGAATTGATTTCTCCGGATTAGAATCAATAAAAGAATGAATAAAATTGGAATATATAGCATATACATAGAATAAATTAAAATATGTAGAGAAAAATGTAGTCGCGTAGCTCATACTTTCATACTTCGAAAGATAAGATTCAAACATCGTGTTTTACATGTGCGATGTCTTGCCGCTCAGGAATAAAATGATTATAAAAAGTATTTTATCACAGAATCATAAAAAAGATATATTTTCTGAATAAATATTTTTCAAACTGCAATAATATAGCCTCAAACATTCGAAAGAAATAAACCCTGTTCATTGTGGATCACACTCGTTCCACTATAAGTCATTACACATCTTCCATTATACTATTTGCATAGTTCTCTTAATAATCCTCCGATACTGTTTTAAAATCGTATACAGATGATTAAAATATATCTTTCGATCCTGCTGTCACTCATAGTGGGGTTAACCGCTCTACAAAATTTGTGAGTTAAAATAAAATTCTCTGTAGATTTGCAAAATTAAAAATTCTGACAAAATCGAATTGAAAATTGGACGGCTAAAGTATAATAATTTTTATTTTCCGTATGAAAGAGCCTATTTGGGATCCTTTCTCAACTTTTTTCATTAGAATTTTATTCTTTACCTCAATTTTTTTTACTCGGTATCGCAACAATAGTGAAATCAAGCAATTTTACTTCAAATATAAAAAAAAATGGAAAGATCTAAACTGAAATATGTGCGGCGCTTTTAAAATATTTAATTATTTGCAGACTTATAATATATAAATGGATTTGCTCAAATTGATCAATTAATTATTATGAAAAAAACCACATTTCCGACATTTTGTCAAAATTTTATTATTAAGCATTTGTTTTCCTTATTTTGTATCTTTATTTGCGTCTCATATTTAAAAAAGGCACTAAATAAACTCACTTGAAAAAGAACAAACAACTTTACTACCAGATATCCGGTATCAAATTCCGAACAAAAGTTTACTACTCACCAAAAAATGTTCTTGTTTTTTTTTAATTTTACTTGTTTTTTTACTCCATTCTTTTTTTTTAACTTGTAAAATAAAATTATTATCAAATCAATTTAGAACAAATTTTAAACGAATTTTGGAATTGTTTAATATTCAATGCTTTAACTTTGAATTTACTATTCTCTAAAGATTCCAATTAAAATAATTCATATAATTTTTAATGTTTTTAGAATCACTGAACCTTCAAGGTTCACAATTAAAATTCTACACCTTTAGGCCGTGAAAATAATCACTTTGAATGTCACTTGATACTACATAATATAATAAATACCTGATAATAATTTTGACAATATTTGTATGATATACAACAATTTGTTACAGCATAACAATGCAAGTGACAGTTTTTTCAAAACACATTTCTTTAGCTTGAATATTCTCTAAAATTCCACCGCACGTTTTGGTGCAAATATTTTATTTTGAAATCGTGTAAGCAATTTTTACTTAAACAATTTACTGAAATATGCGAGATAAGGAAACATGAATAGCTCTATTAGATTTTGCGGAAAAAATTGCATAAATTACATGTACTGGACAATCTTTCGCTCCACCCAATTTGTTATATAGTATTGTAGTCCACTGTAAAGAAGGGAGGTGGGGGTTAGGAGTATAATAAATCCTCCTCCCCTCTCCTCTGGATGGGCGAAAGCCAGATAAAAATATTGGTGGCCTTGAAAAGGGCTGATTGTTTCGGGTCCTGAGAAGGACCCGATTCGTCTATTCGCAGAGTCATCCGCAGGGTCCTCGCGTTGGTGTTTGGCCAATGTGATCACTGATGATACGCGGGGTTTGAGTCGTTAGAGGTAGGGTTGTCCCTGCACGGGTAGGAATCGCGGATGAGGGCTTGGTGACGGTGTACCTTGACGATCGTTCCATGGGGGCTTGTGGGTGAAGCACTTGTCCCACAGTATTTTTTCCATGAGGGACCTAGGCACTGGATCCACTCCGTCTGCACGCCCCAGTTTCACTCTAGGTTTGAGAAACATGTTACGTATCACGCGGGGAACACTTTTCGTCGATGGGTTTCGGATGGGGGAACGGGGATGTGCACCTTTACTATCTTTCGATGGGAATTAGTTGGCAAAGCACCAGAGCTGAGGGGGGCTCTGGGGGCAGTAGACAATCAACGAAGGATTGACGTTAATGGAGGGAGTAAGCTTTCTTGAATATGGCGCATAAAACGTCATTTGCTTTGCCGTAATCGATGGATACTTTCGGGCTCCTGTTTCCGACAGGACTTGCGCTTGTTCGGGTCTCAGGTAATCGCGAATCAGCGCGGTTGACCCCGAGCTTGAGTCTGTGGGCCCGGAACTTGACCTTGAGGCTATGCCCAGGTCGTTTACGGCGTGATGGTGGTGCACGGGGAAGGAAGGAGCTCTCCGAAAGATTAGCCAGGGCCGAACGATACCTCAGATTGAGGCGTCTGTGAAGAGTGGGCGATTTTTGCGTTTGCGAAGAGGTTCTTGGGAATTCATATCTCCTTTTGTTGGCGGAAATCGCAATAGGAAGCTTCCCGGCAGTGTGGGCACTCGATGCTAGTGTAAAAGGCGAACGCTGCGGAGCTTGACGGGAAGGGCAGCCCCAGCGCAGGGAGGGGCGTAAGCGGGTCAGGAAGGCATATCACAGTGTGTGTAGTCCGTATACATGCAGCATGCTGAAGGAATATTTGGGAACCCAAGTGGGAATACTGGTGGGGGAAGGAGTAAAGTAATGGGCGGAAGAAAGATGGGGTCCGTCTATTGATACACGTAATTAAGTCGAAGTTTCATTTACAAAAGGCACACTAGCACTGGGTTGAGGGGATGGCACTATTTCACTAGGGGGAGGTGTCACATTGCCGCAGGGGTCCGGTTGATCCCGTCCTTGTATCTCCGTGGGCGATGACACTTCGTGTGCCTGCTGGATCGTCTTCCGTCGTTTCCGACGGAGACGTTGGTCAGAACTAGGTCCCCACTAGGCGGCAACCCTAGGATTCCCCTAGAACGAAAGTGTTGTATACGCTGGTCGGGCCTAGGTCCCCGCTAGGCGGCAACCCGAGGATTTCCCAAGACCGGGATTGTGGTGTCAGTTGGTCGGGCCCAGGTCTTCGCTAGGCGGCAACCCTAGGATCCCCCTAGAACAGGAGTGTGGTCTCCTTTTTTCAGGCCTAGCTCCCCGCTGGGCGGAAACCCTAGGGTTCAACTACAACGTGTGTATTCACATCAACAGAAGAGAACATCTCATATTATTAAACAAATTGTTTAAAAAACTCGAAAATAAAATTGTTCTAAAATGTTTTTTTCTATAAAATAATTTAAAATTATATAAGGGATCGTTCATATAGTACGTTACGCGTTTTTCTTTTGTTTATATCGTTGTATCCTTTTCAACTTCACGGAAATTATATTCTCATCTTTATTTAAACAAAAGAAAAACGCGTAACGTATTTTATGAACGATCCCTAACTTGCAATTGATATTGTTTTAAATTGAATCAAAATCTCTCAAAATCTTAAAACTTTGAAGTGAAATTTTGAAAATTGGACAATTTCAGTAGTAAGGGGTTGAAATTTTATCTTATTTCAAGATTCCCTGAAAACCCGGGAAGTGAACTTCCATTAGGTGATCCAGCGTTGCTTGTTCGTCTTCGGCAAACTCACCATTATCGAGCCTTATGAGCCCGAGTCGAGATTCCAGATTCTTCGCCAGGATCTTGTGGAGCCTCGCTGTTTCCGGAATGTCTTTCGATTCTTTGCAGAAGCCCCTTCAATCCTGCTGTTTATAGTTTCTTATACTTTTATTGTATTCATGCTGGGCCGTCTTACAGATGGCCCAGTCTAAAGGCAATTTAGTTATATTCGCCCTATTGCACAACATTCTTGTCTTTTTACGGAGTCTCTACAGGTGGGTATTCCACCATTCTGCTCCCTTCCTAGACTTAATTGTGCTCGTAGGGCAGATGTTCTCATATGATGTAGTCAGAGTCCTTCGCAGAAAATCCGCGGCGTGCTCTAACTCATCAATGGTACCATAGTTTGTAGAGAATTCCACAAACCTCCCTTTGAGTTCCTCTTTATATGAGTCTCAAAGTGTGTTTCTGGGGTTTCTGATGTTGGAAACCACCGTTTTCCTAGGGCGATTCGGAACACGATATATTTGTGGTCCGAGCGTGACTCCTCATAGGAAACTCTCCAGCCGGGAGTATCACCCCGATTCAGAATCTCCAGCTTTGTGCCCGCTATGTATTCAATTAAATCTCTCCCTCTATTAATGAGTCTCCCCTGAGTCTCACCTTGATAACGGTGAGATCTCTGGAGCAGAAACTAGGCACCAAGATCGTATCCATACCCTTGACGGTTATGCATGCGCTTGGCGCTTTTTCTCGTGACCCCTTATATATGAAACCACATCCTGATAAATCACTTATCCTTTCCCTGTATAACCAGGGTTCTTGGTTGGGCAAGCGCCTGGACAGAACCGCCGATGTGCCTTTGCTGTGGTGCAGATTAATCTGCATCATGGGGAATCCCGTCTCAGCCATTGAAAAGCTAATTCAGGGCCGCTAGATAGGGTCGGTAGTCCAGAGCCGCAAGGGATTCAGAACTTCGCACCGCTCGTGGTCGACCGCCCCCTGAGGAGCCTTCAACCACTAGCGGCGGGTTAGAAAAGGATCCCAGGACGGGCCCCTCATTGTTTTTGGTTTATTTTTCGTGATTCATCAAATTGTCCCATGAGAAGTTAGGGAAATTAGAAACACCTTCTGCGAAGCCCCGCTTACAGGGGGGTGGGTCTCCATACTATGGGATTCGACCTGGTGTCCCCAAGTCCCCGTTAAGGTACCTCCTTTGAGACCCCTGCCTGACCGTTTCTACCGAGGGGGGCGGGCCGTGATGTTCAAGGATTTGTTAACCCTGGTACCATTCAGCCCTTCACATGTCGATCACATCGTAGCTTGGTAGCATGAGAACTCGCGCCATCGATATTCCAGCAGGCTTTGCCATTACCCCCTGGAAGGATCGCTCCTTAGTTCAAGTCCCACTGACCAGAGTCCGTCAGTTACCCAGAATAGTTACACCTCGCGATGCAGCCTCTCTGGTTCACCTATCCAGACCTATAGTCCGATAAGACCCGTTAACCCTCCCACCAACTACAAGGTCCAGCGATCTAAATCTAAAATTATTTTCAAAGCTGGCTAAAATTAAAACCAAAATATTTGGAATATTTTGAAGGCATGAAAATAGCAACTGGGCAACGAGCTTTCCGCTCTTTCTTTCACTTTTTTCACGTCCTCATCCAGCAACCATTCTCCATTTTGATAAATTTTTAAATTCCAATGCGAAAAGTTTTAAAACATCTAACACCTCGAAAAATAGATATATGGCACATTGTTGAAAAGTCTGAAAAAGTCCTAACCGTATTTTCAAGATATTTATGAGATGGAAAACTAAATAGAACAATTCCCCCCCCCCTCCCGCTTGACATACTTTTTTTCCAATGTTTTCACATCTTCAATCTTAAGCTTTTGAGGAACATATGGTTTTATTACTTTATACAAATTTTATATTCGAAAATCTGTGTAGAAAATTTGTTTTCATCCTGCAAAATGTGAATCATGTTCCTTATACAAAATATTTTCGAATTTAAGTTTTTGAAGCAAAAAAACTTTAGTTTCATGGTCTCCAAAATTGATCTGTTTCAGAATTGGGCATTAAAAACTATACTTTTAACTGTAACCATTCAAAATTGAAGAATTTTAAATATTTTTAGCATTTAAAGTCTAATAATTTAAAAGCATGAAAAATTGTCCGTTTTCTGAATGAAAAAATTCAAAATTATTGATCTCAAAAAGGATTAAAAATTAAACAATTTCAAACTTTCTGTAAAAATTAAAGCATCCTGAAGTCAGTATTTTTAAACTAAAACGCTAAAAATGATTAATTTTAAAACAGTACGTCACGATTTAAAAAATTCAATTATTATAATCTGAAGTGTAAAATTAATAACTGAAAAATTAACGAAAAGGCTTTCTCGTGTAAGGTAAAGAACTTCATGTTGAAGGCAATTTTATAAGATGTCAAATTGACGTATATGAATGAGGTGTGTCCGGAAAGTATCTAACCTAGCTTTTACGTACCCTACCAAATCCAAACCAATTTTGATCAAATACCAACAAGTAGGGAAGCAAAGTGGGAAGGCTAACATTAATTAGTCACTCGAGTTAAGTCAATTAGGTTCCTTCAAGTATTTTGAGAATAGACTCCCGCATTTGCCTGAGCACCCACATTACCAAATCTCGTTATGGCATCGGTTCAGATCAACCAGACCGGGAAAATCCACTTAGTCGAAAAACTTCCTAGAGTAGTCTTAAATATTCACGATTACACTAAATTCAGTAAAAATTTTCCAGATATTTTCGACACGCTATTTTCGTTCTTTTACATTGAACCCCGACTATTTAGGAGACCACAGTTCTTCTAAATTGATCGAAACTTCACAATCGATTATGTAATTAATAAAATAAATTTTGACGCTACTCCTCTTAAGTGCCAGTCATCTTCGAAAAAAATCGTCAATTTGGCAACAGACAAATCGAGGCTATTCTCACTGTTTTCTTCGACCATGAAGGTTTTGAGGGTATTTTCACTTTAACCGTCACTTGACCTCGACGCGATCGAGAGTTTGTTTCAGGCGCCCCACCCCAGTCATGAAATTTATACTCATTTAAAATCTATTCATGACCACTCGGTAGCAGTAAGGTCTTCTCTCGTCCGCCAATCAGCCTGGGTATTACAGGAGCTTGGAAGTGGGAAAGGGTCCAACTTGTCGGAATAATAATTTTTACACGGAAATTTATAAGCGATAAGAAAAGTAACATTTACATTTTTTCTAAACCCAATAACCCGGAATGTGATATAAAAAAATGTACTAGAGCATAAACAGTGGAAATCAAAAAGCTCGTTAGAAGAGAGAGACACATGGTCCTGGTGGCCAATAAGATTACAAATGCCAGCGGTCACGAGAAGAAACGGAAGTTGAATTCGATGACACATTTTCCGTTTTTAACCCTAGCCTAATGAGCCAAAATATCAAAAAATCGGTACCTGCGCCATCCTCTTAAAATTGGTCGTTAATTAGGGGAATTTACGATTAATCCTTCGCTTATATCTTCAAAATTTGTTTCTCTTAAGTGGCATTCAGACCTGTCAGCGGTAACGCACAAACGGAGAGTGAACGCCCGTGCCACGGTTACGCCAAGCTCGAAAAAGGTGCCGTTCGCGCTGACCTCGCAACCAGTCATAGCGTCTGCTGGGCGCGCCATTTAAATGCCAGGCCAATAAAAACATGCGAATCTTGAAGTATATCTCGGAACGCAGAATTGAAATTGATTCTTTCGGATTTTAAACTCTTAGATTTTCGTCATGACCGATAACATTTATAGTGACATGAATACAAGTAATTATTTATACTACTTTGAAAAAAGGGTGAAGTCTGACGATTCTTATGAGCTAGCACGTGCTAGGACATGTGCCTCTACGAAAACGCTAGCTATTTTTGGAGCGGAAATCACGACAAGAAACGAGTTGATTGGCTTGGCCGGCGGAAATCAAAAGGTCACCAGACCAATCACAGCGTGGACCCAGTATGACGTCACAGGTCCTTCCATCTCATGCATCCCTCTCACTTGCCTCAATTAATTAGTTTCCCGAAGATGTCGCCAAGTTTACAATTTGTCGTGCTCATAAACAAATAAAACAAAACCCAAGCATTAAAGTATAAAAATCTTAATAAATTTTGCGGGTGCTTTGAGAGTAAGTGGTGCGGCTAATTGTTAATTAAAAATTACTAATTCTTCTGTGCATTACCACAACGAGCAAAACAAAAAAAAGACCTCAGACTGGGTCAGCCTGTGCCGGTGGAGAATTTTACGTGAGGAGGTTTGAATCTACCGCGTCACAGGGTGTTATGCACCATGAATACGCTTCAAAAAGTTAGGTAAACAAAGAATGCTACCAAGAAGTTCGGAAGAGATTACGTGACGCAGTTAGGAGGAAACGGCCTAATTCGTAGAATAGTGGTGACTGGGTGGTTTACCACAACGCACCTGCTCATTCGCCGTAGCAAATTCAGTAATTTCTGCTGAAACACGGCATTACACCAATTCAGGAGCTCCTGACCTGGCTCCCTGTTACTTTTGGCTGTTTGCCAAATTGAAATATCCTCTAAGAGGGCAACGAATTCAAGACGCAGAGGAAATAAAATAGAATGCGACAAACAGAATTAATGAATCGAAGATTATTATATAAAATATCTGCTTGATATAATAACTCATCAAATTATTGAGCTTCTTTAAAAAATGTTCAACAATCTTAATATTTAAAAATGTGTTATTGTGGATTTTTAACTTTACTGCTAGTACAAATAATATTGTTTAAATTACTAATACAGCGTTGAACAAGAAATGTTGACTGCGACTATGGATTTTCAATGCGGTGATGTTTCCACATTCTCCTGTAAAACATCCAGGTATCGAACTTTCGATGGCTCCTGCAATAATATATTGAATCCCACCTGGGGAATGCCATTGACGAGAAATTTACGCATTCTTCCTGCAGATTATGCTGACGGTGAATTATTTTTAAAGAATAATGATAAGGGGCCGTCCATAAACTATTACACCAATTTAAGGGGGGAGGCGATCCCGCTAAAAATTATTTTTGTAACTGGGGGAGGGTGACGGTCAGTGGAAGTAAGGTTAAGTACCTAGATATTCTTTAGTATTCTTTAGTCTTTTGTTGAAAATTAAACTACCTTTAAAGAAATTCGTCCTTTTGGCTTAAAATTTATATATTTTTCTCACAGTTCAACTTCTTGGTGGAGAATGGTTTTTTTTGCTTGAAATTTGAACTCGTTACCGTTAAGGTAACTGTATATTTAAAACTAATGTGTTATGGTTGTAAATTTGCCTTTTTGGGTTGTGCAGTCATACTTTTCAGTAGAAAATCTTTTATGATTGAAAATGATACTGTTTTGTTGACAATTGAATACATTTTGACATGAAATCGTAGGAATTCAAAGTTTTTCATATTGAATTCAATAGTATTTACATTAACTACTTCCATGAAAAATCACCCTATTTCCCCTACTTTTAGAAAATTCTGGGCTACGTTTCTTTTCGGGAGGGGGCGGGCGTCAAAAATAGTTAAAAATTGGTAACGTGGTTTATTGAAGGCCCCTTACTGAACGAAAATATTGCACAAACAAATATAATCAATATTTTCTTCAATTTTGAAGGAATTCGTGCTCCTAGAGTGGCCAAAAGTGGAAAACCATTGCCACTTCCTAGAACTCTCAGCACAAAATTAAACCCATATGTCGCAATTCTTGATAAAAAGTTTACTTTAGCGGCTATGCAATGGGGCCAGGTTTTTGCACATGATATCACATTGGTAGATGCTCCAAAATCCACACGTGAGTTTCAATATATTAAATAATAATCTTCAAATTAATGTTATTATTCATACAATAAAATTGCAATTTTCCTTTCTAATTATTTTAAATTATTTACTTACACACTTTATATTGCAGAGGCAAATCAGTGTTGTTCATTGCAAGGGAAGCTCGATCAAGATTATTTAAAAAAACCTTTGTGCTATCCGCTTATTATACCCAAAAATGATGCAGGTTACAAAAACAGTGGGGTAGAGTGTCTTTTCCCATTCCTACGCACCACTACTGATTTGGATAGAGGATGTTCTACACGTGAAGGAGGTGTAACACAGGTTTGAAAAATTTATAATATTTGTAACTAAGTCAGTGACCCCAAGAACGTATACAGATGGTGGTCTAGTCCTATGCACAGAAAACTTTTTTTTTGTGGGACTGTGTAATATTGCATCTCCATTTTACCTGCATTTTTTCTTCCATTGTAGCTGACAGCTGTCACACATGTCTTAGAGTTGTCCTCAGTTTATGGATCTAATGATCAAGTCGCTGAAGCTTTACGAGAACGAAAAGGTGGTCGATTAAGTGTCGAAAGACGAAACAATCACGACTGGCCACCTAGCATAAGAGAGCAATATAATTTTTGCAATGGAACCGCAAACATTTGTTACAGAGCTGGTACGCATTTTTCAATCTTCAATCAGAATAATGATCATTTTTGGAATTGTGACCTTTCATATTTGACCTTTGACAGCTGACCTTTAAAATTCGACCTCTTACCTATAACCCTAAACCCTTGTGTGCAAACCCAACTTTATCCATGTTGCTACACGCCCGAGGTGCCAGGGTGCCCACCTCCCTTTTTTCAATTTTTAAAATAATTATGGAATTAAAATCGTTTCCCTTTCCTTTGTGCCAATAAATAAATATGAAAAGTGAGTGCCCAAAGCACAAAATACTGTTGAGCACACAAAACACCAGAACAATTCACCTAAATACACCATTTACTTGGAGATGTCCTAAATAACGATGAGGAAGTTAGAGTATAACGTTAACCTTACTAAATAATCCGTCCAATCCGCTTATTACTTTTAGTTTTTTCTTTAGTCTTTTAGTTTCGTATGGAATACGCCTGAAGTATTTACGTTTTGTACCCGGTTCCTCCCGATAGAGCCAGAGCCTGAGCGCATTCATCAAGACTCTCATTTCCCTTGATACCTACATGTGCCAGAAATCACATCAAACTCACCGTTAATCGCACCGTTGACAAAAATCAAGAATATGTCCAATCTTTCGTGCTAAGATCGGTTCCTGAGCGTCCAAAAAGCTATTACTGATGCAATTTTTTGCCGATATGGAGTCTAGAAAAATAACAGATCGGAGAATGTTTATTTTAAAAATATGTTTCGTGGCAGAAAAGATCGCATAGAGCTCTGAGGGTTTAGGATTGAAGCCCTCTTGTAAGGGAAGACCAAAGTTGTATTTACATCTCAGGAATACAGTAAGCGGAACCAACTTTCTCGTTAATGGGATCTATTGATTCGTCCGTGAAGATCCTCATTGGGCCTGGGTAGGAAGCAGACACAAGATTCTCAAACGTCTTTTGGAGCTCAACAGATGCCTAAATTAACCTACCTGAAACGCAGTCCATTTCGACTTTGTGAAGAAGCTACTCTCAGTCATCGTCGAAGTATGCCGGTCTAAGAGATCCGTCGCAACACTTCAGCACCCACCGAATCGAGATAAAGAAAAAGACCAAAGCATACCTTTCAGCCCTAGGTCTAAACTACCTTCTTCTTCAGCCCTTTTTTAGCCTCTCCTCCTCCTCATTGCCCTTCTGAAAAATTAGCATTACCATGTTGGTGATCAGAAACGATATAAAATTAATTCGAGAAGAACTGAACTGTAAGCAAGCTTGATATCGATTGCGAGGACCAGAGTAGGCTACCCGTCTCCCACACCCCACATAATCTCGTTGGCGTTCGCAGAAACGTAGTGCAAGGCCTAAATCTGTACTGAAACTTTGGACCATTCTTTCAAATGATTTTCGCATCATTGATGCTAGAGAGACTAATCAAAAACCTTTATGCGACGGCTTGGAGATAAAGATAACAAAGTTTCAACCCAAGGCTCCGGAAAGCCAGAGGAGACCGAACATTCTGTTAAACACAGCAAATATAAAGTCCAGGACCTGGCCAGAGAGGTTCCTTATGATCTTGTAAGTATTTCTGCCAAGTTCACAAAATGTGCAAGCCTTACAGGAGTCCTGAGCCACCTTGAAATCAGCCCGCGAAAAGGGACGGTTCATCGGGTAATTTTCGTCCACCTGGACTGTCACTAGAATCCCAACAGTAGAAATATTAGGGACCACAAGATCCTCCTACACAACCCTGATCTCCGACGAGTTAGGATCAGTTACGACCCTACAGTTTTTAGCACTTCAACCTCACACCAGCGATCGTACAGCTCGCCAGATTCTATTGAAGCCTCTCGATAGATTCAGGGAATCACAGAATAGACGTATAAAGCAATATTTCTGATTCCGCGAGAATTTTTTTACTTTATTGTCAACCTCCCTCGCCTCTCAAACCCCTCTCGAGATTGATTGGCTGGGTACTTATTTAAGGCAGAATGCCTTCTTTCCAGCACTATATCACAATCAGGGTTCCAGCAGAGAGGCTGGGTCTCACTTGCCCCTATGGGAGTTCGAACGCTATGCACTACAGTCAACCAATATGCGGGAAACCAGCATTTACAGATTGATTATAAACAGTCGCAGAGTTAATCTCCTCGTATAAGGCTGCGACTAGTTTCGAGATGAGGACCTCAGTGCCCCTTCGGAAAAGAAACCAATCCAATGTTTTGACACTGGAATGGTGGAAAGAATAACTAGTTGTTGTTGGAGACGCATCCAGGTAACCCACAGCCAAAAAATGATCCGAGGAAAATGTATCCCCCGTGACCATAACCGACGACAAGTGAGCGAGAGCAGCCGAGATGAAGATCAAATCTGCATTCGCACACGTCCACATTGACATAACAGCAGCAGGCCCAAGGCGAGTGGAAATAACCACTCCTACCCGATTATTCTTTCTAATCCAAAATTACAGAGATTGCCTCCTCTTTTTTACACACATTATTTGCATTCCAATTGTCAAATTTGAGCAATTTTGTTGTAGTCTTGATGATTATTTGTGTTGTATAATCCAAGCAAGGAATCTAAGTTAATTAAAATCTTGATCTACAACGAAACCGCTATTTGAAGAATAGACGGAATAACGGAGAGAAACCTAATTCTATCGAAGAACCTAAAATTTGTTGAATCTAATATACTATCTACATGTATGATACAATGTACCAATGCACACGAGACTCAGCAGCCAAGTGTTTTGTAAAACTCAGGAGCGAGACAAGAAAAACGGAACTAGTCCATGTATGCCTTAGTTCTATACATCACAGAATCATTAAGACCGGGATCAGGGAATAACAAGGAAGAGGCCTTACAGAAAGTACCTTGGGATCACAAGACGAAGCAAGACCATCATCACCACAACGAGGACTATCCACGAGAGATCTAACTGCGTGCATACTGACTTGAGAAGTATCAATGAGATTATCTACGATATCCTCAACGAGTGGATAATTTTGAAACTTAAAGCCATCAATGATTTCCAACATAGCCAGAGGAATACCAAAAATTACAGTGGCTGAAGGAATAGAAAGCCTACCCCCATCAAGCCAGATTTGAGCTCAGGTCTGAATGCCCACATGACAGGAGAGTCGTCTCGGTTTTCTTAAAACCACAGTCGCTCGACTACTTGTGCCTCGTTATTTCGAACTCATATAAATAGACTGGACAAACTCCTGATGATGTTAAATGAGAACATCTTCAGTTGGTCTACAACTGATTGGAAATTTTTTGAAAGCGTTGATACCTGAAACACCTTCTAGGAGCGGCAAAACCGGTATAAAAGCAAAGGAGAAGCCCGAATAAAAAATGTTTTGGGGAACTTGGAATGAAAGCTCCTAATTTGTCCCCTAAGGGAATACATTTTTCTTGTATCTCTTCCCTATTTCTTTACCTCCCCCACACACTTACTTGGTGGTTGTAGGGGGACATACAGTTTAAGGTGTGTTCCGAACCACTAAAAGCAACTGCTTTAAGTACTTAGAGAACCTTTTTCTCTGCTAGGCTAGTGTTCACCGCATTGGCCGCCGAGGCTCTTCCAGAGTGCGAGGCGGGAATCGAACCCGCAAGCCGACGGAGTGGGTCCAAAGCCTACGCCTTAACCCCCACGACCACCGTCCCACTTTGTGGGGAACTTTTTCAACTGATAACGGGAACTCAACCATATGCGAGCGATCGCCATCATGGTTTGTTCTGTTTCTATTCGCCAAAACAGATTTCTTGGTAGTCGGATTGATGCGGTTAAGAATATTGCTAACCGAATAGATAGTGCCGCATCTGTGATGGAAGATTTCTTTTTGATCAGAGATTCTGAGATAAAGTGCTTGTGGACCCCAATCTTATGATCAGCCGAAACAACTAAAAGGTTAACATTCGTCCAATCATCACACAACCTCTTGACTTGATATGTCGACTCAAGGGATTAATACGAATCCTGGGGAGGAGTTATCTGATCTATCTGATTCCCTATCGTGGAAGAAGGCAAGGAATTGGCTGGTTTGTGAGTAAGCTTCTGGTCGGTTCTAGCTTCTTGTGTTTCTTGGCTTGGGCTTCTTGGATTTCCTCGACTCTGTGTATGAGTTCGTCGGGTGTGTTGACATCTTGTTGCCGGATGTAGAGTCGCAGGCCGGGCTTTATGTTGTAGTACAGTGTTTCCATTGTTTTCTCTGGCGTGAACTCTCCCCGCCTTCTAGTCAGCGTCAGTAGTGAGGTAACGAATTGTCTTATGGGTTTGTTAGTTCCTTGGCGGCGATCATAAATCTGCTGATCGAGTTGTCTTAATTCTGAGGGGGCTGAGTAGAACCTTCGTTGGTTATGTTCCAAATCCTGGAGGGATGTGACGGAGGCGGCGCAGTTACGGTACTAGAGCTGCGCGTCTCCCTTGAGCAGCTCTGGAAATCCTCTCAGGATTTGGTCGTCGGAAAAATCGTAGGCCCTCTGTAGTTCTTTGAGTCTTTCTAGAAACCCGTATACGTTCTTGCCGTCGAAGTGGCAATTCCATTTTCTCATTTGGTCGAGAATTCGGGTTGAGGTTCGGCGGAGGTCTTGGTCGTCCTACGATTACCTTCTTGTCGGTAGGAAGGGGCGGTGTGGAGGAACTGTTTGGTTCTGTGCGTATGTGGTGTTGTGCTCGAGATGATGCGGTGACTACGTAGCTTGTCTCATTTGGTTAAGCTCTTCCTGCATATCCTCTAGGTCGTTTGTTCGATGTAGGTCCACCTTGTACTCTGGTGGGTCGGTGGGTTTCTTACTGTAGAGGTAAGGGTTGGTTCTAACGAAAGTGACCAACGTTTGGCGGAGAACTGCCACCGCTCCGAGTGGTTTCAGTTCGTATCGGCATAGTTCGTCTTCTAGCTCTTCTTTATGGAGGTCGTACGAATTCTTATGTTGTCACTAGCTCGCGTAGTCGGTATGCAGTATTCACTTAAAGAGTTTGTAACGTCGATGTTTTGCCGAAAGCGGGCTTCTGTTCAGCGCTGGACAGATGAGATGCTTGCGGCGTAACCTGGTACTTGGTGAATTCGGTGTGGCTAGCTGGGCTGTCTGGCCGGTTCTGCGTCGTTTCTCTGTGATACCTGGAAGCTCTAATGCGTTTGGCTGGGTTGATCACCACACGATGTACGCGATTAGACAGTTTTTTCTGAAAGTTTTTTAAAGACATTTTTCAATTTATTTTCAGAAGACGTAATAAAACATGAAAATAACACCTAATAGGATTATTATTTATTGCTATCGTTCATTTCCGACCGTGGTCAGCCGTAGTCAGCCGTTGTTCTCATTTATACATCAAGAGCCTTCACACAGATACGGACCGCTCAACTGTGCTAGTACGCAAGGCCCTCTGCTACTTGTTTGCCTTCCTTTCACTTTGATCCGCTTTTCCATGTGAACTCATTTTCGGCCATCAGTCTGGTTTCGTCGTTCCACGTCACATATTGAAATTTAATGATTTCTCATGTGATTTAAATTCTTCATGCCATTGTGTGCTCATGAATTCTGATTGAATTTATCATTTTACGACCTTCAAGCTAAAATTATTGTTTAAATTGTTTGACACGAATTGTTTATTACAAAACCTAACTTCTAATATCATTTTTATAGGTCGTTAATTATATCAATAAATTTGTATACCTGTACAGAGCTACTTGCAGCTTTATTTCTGGCTTTCAGTTTCATAAAGCTGGGGAAATCGTTACACAATACTTTAACTAACGTTAAGAAAATGAAAAGGATTTTATATGCATATTCTTTTTGAAAGGCCCCTGCGCACCAAGCAATAATCCAGGGCCTACTAAGTTATCTTTGTCCTCTGAACCTTGACAATTGACCTTTTCCAACCCCTTCCATGTATTCTTATTTCTTCCCCTTAACCCTTAAAAATAATAAAATAATTTTCAATGTGATCGATATTATAGTTACAAACTATAATTATTACAAATTTCAAACATCCTTCCAGGTGACTCAAGGATTAATCAAAATCCGGAATTAACAGTTCTGCAGATTATTCTGCTTAGAGAGCACAATCGAATTGCTAAAATCTTAGCTACACTAAATTCCAATTGGTCTGATGAAAAGATTTTTCAAGAAGTAAGAAGACTTCTTATTGCTTTACATCAGAGTATTTCATATGACGAGTGGTTGCCTTTAATTTTAGGTGAGATTTGAATTTACTGTATAACATTTGCTTCGTAATTTTTATTTAAAATTATAAAACTACTACTTTCCTAAAAATAAATTTTATGTATTATCTAAGGTTCATAGATTTTGTGACATACATTCTGAAATATTTTTTCAGATCGCAAGAAATGTTATAAGAACAAACTCATTTATAAAACCACAGAATATGTAAACGATTATGATCCTTTAGTCGATCCTAGCATTTTCAATGAATTTGCGGCAGCAGCATTTCGCTCCCTCCACACATTAATTGCTGGAAATATTAAGTATGTATACTAGTTTTACTAATTTCAAACTGGAAAACATTTCTATTGAAAAAAATCGGTTTTAATGATAAGAATTCAGAATTCGTTCTATGTTGCATTCAATATATCTAAAATTGGTTAATTGTCTTTCAAACTTTTGTCGGAGTAAAAAGGATAAAGTTATTTAATTCAGAGGAGAAAAACTGATGGATAGAATATATGCCATAATTAGAAACGAGAATATGCTTCATGAAATTAGTAAAAGGATTTCAAAAGCAAAGAATTTTCTCAAAGATTAGGATAACCTGATAAAGCTCTATAAAAAGTATAAAATTATTAAAAAATGAAATAGCGTGAAAAATAATTTAAAACTGGGTAGAAGGGAAGAGATAATAGTATAAACCCAATGAAATGAGAAAGAATAGGATAGAAAGGTATAGAAAATGATGAAGAAATTTCAGAAAAGGTAAATAGTGTGAAAAACATGCATTTTTCAGACTCGTTAAGGAGAATCGACAGTCTGATAATGCTACCATAAGAATAGGTGCATTATTTTTTAATCCAACTGTCGTGGAAAAAGGTCAAAACTATGATGATATGGCGAGAGGGTTATCTACTCAGCCTCAAGAAGCAGCTGATAAATATTACAACAAAGAGGTGATTGAAAAACAAATGTTTCGGGTTTCAATTGTGTGCAAAACTACGAATCTTGACGTTTCGTGATGCCTGTGATTGGCCAGAGCTCCCCACCGTAGGGACTGGTCGAACTTGATTGGCCAATCAACATACGGCGTAGGATGGCAAACATCTTACGCCAAGATCAACTTTCCTCATCAAACTTAACGAAACAAGAAAAAATAGCAATTACAGAACTCAATCGGAATATAAAATCATAATATTACCCGCAGACAAAGGTAACGCAACAGTAATGGTGAATAAAGAAGACTATAACAATAAAATCATGGACCTTCTAACTGACGAATATTATAGAAAACTTAAAGAAGACCCCACAAAAACAATAGCCAGCAAAATAAAAACCCTTCTAAAAGACTCTAAATTTGACAGCAAAACAATATCTGAAATAATACCTACTAATCCCATCTCTCAAAAACTTTACGGACTCCCAAAAATCCACAATAACATTCCACTCAGATCGATCGTCAGCGCAATAAACTCACCGATTTACAACCTAGCACGCTTCCTTGACAAAGAACTGAATGTTCTCACAGAAAACTCTATCACGCTCGTCCGAAACTCTTTCCGAAAGTACCAATGTCTGATACAATCGATATTATTAAATCCTTTGCAAAATTTCCCTCCGATTTCATACCTTTGATAGAACACTGTCTCAATAATACTGAATTCCCTTTCAGTAACCATTTCTTCTTCCAATCCTATGATCCCTAATATCCAGTTTACCATGCAAATTGAAAAAAAAAACGGAAAATTTCCTTTTTTGGACTTACTAGTTCACAAAATATCTGATAACACATTAATACATGAATTTTAAAGAAACCCCATCAATACAAACAGATACCTACATGCCCCCTCCAAACACCACTAATCTCAAAAGCAATCGGTCATCAACTCCCTTGTATAAAGAGCTGTCTCCATAACAGATAAAGATAACTTACAAAAGGAATTACAAAACGTTAAACAAATTCTAATACAGAACAATTACACACAAAAACAAATTGATCAAGCAATAAGAAAATACAATAAAAAAAAACAATTTAACACAACCTACTAAATAAAGAGAGAGAAAAATTAACACCGTCATACCCTACATCCCAGATATTACAGAACAAATAGGAAGAATCCGCAACAAGCACAACATCCAAACCATAGTTAAACCACCTGCGATAATAGGCCAACTTCTAA
>CAKNYM010041949.1:4737-16427 GCA_932195095.1 Andricus curvator | reverse complement strand
CTAAAGATAAAAAAGCACCTCTCAGTGATTCGGGAGTATATAAAATCACTGTTTCTTTTGGCGAAGTCTATATTGGAGAAACCGGGAGCGCGGTGAGCCAACGTGAAAAGGAACATGAGAGTAAAGTCAGGCTAAAGCATTTCACGCAATAAGCACTAGCTGAGCATCCTATCGGAACAGGATATAGCATTTTCTTTGACAAAAAAACCGTCATCGCAAAAAAATACAATATTTAAAAAAAAAAACATAGAGAAGCAATCGAATTCTTAAAACATCCTAGTAGCATCAATAGGGACAATGGATATAATACCAATCCGATTTAAATTTTCGTCCTCCCTGGTTTTTAAAGAATGACTTTATTGGCCAATCAAGTTCGACCAGTCTATATATAAGAAAAACATGACCAGAAACTTCAGGTTAGCTCTAAAGAAGTGAAATGCAATGTTCACGAAACGTCGGCAAGATTCGTAGTTTTGCACACGATGGAAACCCGAAACACCTTCTTTTAATTTATTATAATGAATCATAGTGACAGCATTAAATCTGTTTCCTAACATTATTTATTTTTAAGTGAATAAATATTATATATAATCCATGATATTATGTTTCAGATAACTCTTTTTTTGGGTAGAGTAACAAAGACTTTAGGAACTGATCTTCGAGCCTTCGATATTCAAAGAGGTCGAGACCATGGTCTTCGACCTTACATTGATTACCTTGTTTACTGCGGACTTCCGAAAGTTTCAACCTGGGATGACTTGTTAGATTTAATTCCTTCTGAGGCATGACAATTTTATGATCTTTCAACATAAAACTATTATCGTATATTTCTGAAAATCTAGTTCAAATTTCCCTTTTTAGGATGTTAAAAAATTATCTGAACTATATGAGACTCCAGCTGATGTAGATTTGACAGTAGGAGCGAGTTTAGAAAAAAATATACCATACAGTTTGCTTGGGCCAACGTTTCACTGTATTATGACTGAACAATTTCTTAAAACAAGAAGAGGTGATCGCTTTTTTTATGAAAACGGAAATAGTGGAACACCTTTTACCCTCAGTGAGTAAAGATTTTTTCTATCTAAATATTGTTTATGATTAATTTTAATTTTCTCGAAATTATCAAAATTCAAAATTTACGCTTTTCCAGAACAACTGAATGAAATTCGTAAGGCGAGTATCTCCAGGTTAATCTGTGACAACGGTAATGATATAAAATCAATGCAGCTGAAAGGATTTGAACAGATTTCTGAAACGTAAGATTTTTAATTTTTGCATTGTGAATTTATGTTTATGCTAAAAAGATCTGATTTACATTATTTCTTTGCAGAAATCCACTGCTTGATTGTAAAGATATTCCTTCGATCGATTTATCATTGTGGAAGGAAAGTACACCCAAGCAATAATAGCAACTCACACGATATTTTTTTCTCGACAATAGTTCTGGTTATTTAGAACTTTCGATTGTAATTTCAAGTCGTACGTTCGAATTTTATTTTGTTACCAAAGCATAAAATTGGACTGAAAGGTTCTTTTTAGGATTAGAAAAATATTTAGGTCAGGCGCCAAAACGTTTTTCACAAAATTTTCTTGAAAAAAATGATGCAACCCTTTCTCAAAAAAAAAAAAAAAAAAAAAACGCAAGATACGGATAAAGTTTACATAGCAATATTTATTCATTCTAAAACATCTACAAAAAGAACAGTGTACGGCTTGGACTATAAATTGCATATATGACGATAATATGATTTTATTATTTTTCAAATTATTTAATACTAGTATAACAATCGCATGCTGTAGCGCACATGTAACGTTGTTATATCACTTAATATAATAAAACAATACACAAAAATTCAATAATAAGATAATAAAATTGTTTTTTATTCATTGAAATGTTTATTTTTTTAATTATCTGGTGAAAATTTATAAAATTACATAAATGCAAAAATTTATTTAATTTAATATACTGACTTATTTTATTGCAAGAGTAGTATACCTAGGCCGGTTCGAATGAAGGGTTCTGTTCCGAGCTAAACGACAGCAAACCAGCGATTAGTCATTTACCGACAGACGGTAATGGTTCGCGTCCATGCTAAGATACCACCAGTCGGTAAAGTAAATATATTAATAACCGATATTAATCAATAATTTAAAAACCATACTATGATTTGTAAACTACAAAAAGTAATTTTTTAAAGAAATAATAGAATTTTTAACCAAGAAGATTGAATTCCATTTAAAAAAAATAATAATTTTCAATGAAAACAATTTTCTTTAAAAAGTTGAATTATTTACCAAATAGTTTAACTTTTTTACCAAATTTTTTAATTTTCAAGCCAAAAAGACGAATTTTATACAAATCAATCAAATCTTTAACCCGAAAATATGAATTATTAATGAAAAAGGTAATTTTGAAACAAACAGTTGAATTTTCAACCAAATAGTTACATTTTCAGTCCAAAAAAATTAATTTAAAACCAAAAAAAGAAGAAATTTTCATCAAAGGAGTTTAATTTTCAACCAAAGAAATTAATTTTTACTTGATATATGAATATTACACCACAAAATGAACTTTAAAGTAATTGGTTCAACTTTTTAAAAAAAGTGTTTAATTTTCAACCCAAAAAGATGAATTTTTAACAAAAAATGTAATAGTTGATCATTTTTCCAAAATACGTTTTTGAGTTGAATCAAAAACAGTAAAATTCAATGAAGAAACTCGAATTTTCAACAAAATACATGAATTTTAAATAAAAAATATAAATTTTCAATTTAAGAAATTAATTTTCAACCAAAAGAGAAAAATGAATTTTCAAGAGAATAGATAAATTTTTAACTGAAATGATGGAATTATTAATAAAAAATTAAGTTGAATAAAAGAATTATTTTTAACAAAAGAATTCAACGTTCGACCAAATAGTTTCATTTTCTACCAAATTTTTTAAATTTTGAGAAGACAAGAATTTTTTTCAGAACAGATGAATTTTTAACAACAAAAAAAGTTAATTTTCAAACGAAATAGGGTAAATTTTAATTTTGCAGTTGCAGTTTCATCAGAAAAAGATTAATTTCTTATAAAAAAACATCGATTTTCGCCAAAAAATGGAAAAGTAAAATTTTCAATAAAAAAGTAAATTTTTTATTTAAAAAATAATAATAACTATTCACCAAAGAAGGGAATTTTTAACCAAAGAAATGAATTTTCAGCTAAAATTATGAGTCTTCAACTAAAAAAAAATTAATTTTCAACAAAGTAGTTCAACTTATTAGCAACTACTTTAATTTTCTACCAAATTGTTGAATTCTCCAGTAAAAAATACGAATTTTCTTCACAAAAAACAATCATTTTTAAACCTAAAATGTGAATTTTTGACAGAAAATTTAAGCTTCAACCGTATAAGGTTAATTTTTAATTAAAAAGTCGCGTTTTTATCAGAAAAATATTAATTTTCTATAAAAAAAGATCAGTTTTCGTCAAAAAATGGAATAGTTGAATTTTCAGCTAAAAAATTTAATTTCTAATTTGAAAAATAATTTTTTACGAAAGAAAGGAATTTTTAACCAAACAAATGAATTTTTAACTGAAATTATGAATCTTCAACTAAAAAAATTAATTTTTTCTAGAGAACTTCAATTCATAAATATAATTTTAATTTATATTTTCAAATGATTTCTACATATTTCAATGAATTTTTACAATTTCCAAAGATTTTAATGGATTTCACAGAAATTTTTAACAAACTTAGAGAGAACTTTAAGGAATAAAATGAATTTTATTTTCAGGAATTTTCACGGATTTTATAAATTTCAAGGGATATAAAAGAATTTAAAAAGTTGTAAAGTATTTGAAGGATTTTCAGATATTTTCAAAGATTCCCAAGAATTTTAAGAGACTTGAAAAATTTTAAGGGATGTCAAAGAATTTTTTAGGTTTCCAAATTTTTGAAGAAATAAAAAGAATTTCACAATATTTAACGCATTTGATAGGATCTCCAAGTATTTACAAAATTTTAGGGATTTTAACTTTGAAGGGATTTCTAAAGAATTTTAGGAAATTTTAATTCATTTTCTTTTCAAGAGATTTACACAGATTTTTAACTTTATCAAAGATTTTTAATGGATTTAAAAATATTTCTGAAAAATTTCAGTGAAATTTGAAACAATTCTAGGGATATCAAAGGAATCCACGAATTTTTGTATTTAAATAATAATTAATAATACTAATTAATGAATTCAGATTTTTTAATAAAAAGTTGTTGTTTTTTCTTAAGGGTAGTTTGCAATTTTGAATAAAATTCTTTTTCGTTTTTTTTCTCGGTCTCAGTTTTTTGTATTACTTAATTTATTTTTCAGTACTTTTAAAATAATACATATCTATTATTAATAATAATATAATAATAATAATAATCATCATTAACAATAAAATATAAATATACATTTGTTGTAAAACTGGATTGTAGTGACACCAGTGACATTTTGGTTTCCAAACTACATTTATTAAAGTTTATTTAAATTTTATTTATTTAAATTTTGGTATTTCAGGATTTTTTATTTTCAGACTTTTGAAACAACTCCACAATTTTATTATACACAAGGCTTCTCATATTTCGATTATATCCAAAATCGATATGGTTAACTGGCCTCATGAATCTCTCAACAACATTTGGCAGTCTTTCCACTAATAACTCCACATCCTGAAATTTTGACAAAAATAAATTTTTAACCGAATATCAAAATATAATTTAAACAAAAATAAAAAAACTTACCAAAGGATCCGCACAAAAATCATTTGTGCCCTGAAAAATTACCATTGGCATTGTAACTTTTTCTAGTGGATAATCTGGAGGCTCTGTTGAATTGTATGCTATCATATTTTGCTCACTGCCATAGTCATATTGTCGAAAAGTATCTACAATAAATAAATTTTCATTATTTTAAAATTTTATCAACTATTAATTTTATTAAATAATTTTTTTTCTGGAGAAGATCTTCTCCTTTCGCTCCGCTGGGATTCGAACCACAGAACTACTGATTTTTTGTCAGGTGCTTTCCCAGTAAGCTACTAGAGAGATCGAGAGAAAAAACTTTTTTCAGAAAATACACCCATTCAACCATTCCAACCTTCAATATTTATTATTATAAAAATAAAAAATAAATTTTTTTTTAAATATTTATTATTATAAAATTATTATTAAAATGCTATGTCCTGTTTCGATAGGATGCTCAGCTAGTGCTGATTGCGTGAAATGTTTTAGTTTGACTTTACTCTCATGTTCCTATTCACGTTGGCTCACCGCGCTCCCGGTTTCCCCAATATAGAATATATATATATATATAAAATTTTTGAAGGAATCTGTATTATCATTAGAGAATAATAGAAAATATTCAACGTCTTTTCATAACTCCATCTAGTCTGAAAAGACGTTAAATATTTTCTGTTATTCTCTAATGATAATACAGATTCCTATTAATTTTACTTATTTTAATAATAATTTCATATATACTGGGATTAAGAACACCAAGTCCGTAATGAAGAGCCTGTTTGGAAGAAATTCCTCCAAGTAAGAAGGGAGCACCCATTTTGATTGCTTGCTAAAAAAATAATATTTATTATGTTAAATATTGAACACAAAATTGGCGAGTGGGTCACATGACCGGATTCCTACCTTACCGACATTTTTTTATTTCTAAAGTTATTTTCACACGAATAACCACATCGAGTTGAAAATTTGCGATAATAAATAAGAAGCACTAAGAAAGGTGGGTCTGGTCCCAAATTTTAATAATCATGAAAAAGCAAAAAAAAAATTATTTAGAAAAAAAAACTTTTTTCATAATTATAAAAATTTAGGACCAGACACACCTTTCTTAGTGTTTCTTATTTATTATCCCAAATTTTCAACTCGATGTGGCTATTCGTGCGAAAATAAGTTTGCAAATAAAAAAAGTGTTGGTAAGGTAGGAATTCGGTCACGTGACCCACTCATCACATGGCCTTGATAACTGCTTACTTCGTTGTCATTTGTGCGACCCGGACCCACAAAAGCATATATTGTTTTGAAAATTACAGGTATAATGGTATTCATCGTGAGCAACTTTGTGAATAAAATTGTCACTAAGGCTATTGTTGTTACATCGAAATGACCAAATCGTTCCAAAATTGGCTGGAAATTACAAAAAGTTATAACAAATTATACTCATTTTAATAAAATTTACAGTAATAATAAATACTTGCACTCACTACTGAAAGTTCTGTGATTTTCGGTAACACGATCTTCCCAACGCCCTGCATGTTTCCCAAAAATGCAACAGGTCCCATTTTTGCAGCCAAACGAATTTTTTTATTGTAGTCAGGTTTCAGAGCTCCCATAACAAGTGATGCCGTACATCCTTGTGAAAAACATCCAAAATATAATTGACTTTTTCCGGTTTTTTGCAAAATCATATCTATTGTTGCCGGCATGTCATAAATTCCAATTTCGTGCCAACTGGAGAAAAATTGTATTACTATTATTTTTTTTAAACTTTTTGAATAAATATTCATAATTAAAATATAATTCAAGTAGTATAGCTAGGCGGTTTTTGGGCCACCGGTTCTGTTCCGAAATGAAGCGATAACCAGCGGTTGGTCATTTACCGACAGACGATAATGGTTCGCGTCTGTGCTAAGTAGGTAGTTCTTTTGGCCTATTTTCATTTGTTGCTACCCCCACTCTACCTACATGGGACATTGAGGTCTATGTCGGTAATTAGTTGAAATGTTAGCACGGACACGAACCGTTATCGTATGTCGGTAAATGATCATTTGCTGATTATTTCGCCTAGGTCACCTAGGTATACTACTAATTCATCATGCATCTTATAAAATTATCTTCAATTTGGAGAGTTGTTTAATTTTTAACGCCTCAACTTTTAATTCACCAATTTTGAATGTTTCCAATCAGAAATCATTTTACTTTCAACTTTTTTAGAAAAATCTGAATTACAAATTTAAAAAAATTTTTAATTCTTAAATTTAGATAATCTCTTGATACTGCATGATATAAAAGATACCTTATCATGATTTATCCCATATTTGAAAGTTTCATAATCTTTTTTTTTATTATTATTCCAATTTAAAATTACAGTTTTTAAGGCGCACTTTTGAAACAGTTCAATTTTTGAGGTCTTCAAAATAAATTCGAAAGGTGATGAAAAACCTTGTCTAAAAGAAAGTGCAAAAAATTGTATGGTATTTAAAATTTTTTTCATTTCAATTTGAAATATTTTAAATTCGAGAGAGTTCTGATACATTTTAATTTTACTAAGCTGAAAAAAATGTTTTTAATCAACAAAATACCAAATATTTGTTTTGTTTTCAAAGGCTACCCAAAAATATCTATATTGAGAATTTCACTCCTAGTAAAAGGGCAACATCTTCACTTACCGACCGAGTAAGATTTTGTTACGTTTTACCGTTGGTCGGTAAAACAGGGAGGTCGGTAATGTTCACATCATTTTACCATCTGTCGGTTAAGCAGGAAGCTAGGTATTTTTCAGGGATGGAAAGTAACTAGTTACTTTCAACAAGTTACTGTAACTAGTTACTTTTTTTGGTACCGATAATGGTAATGATTTTACTTTTATAAGTAAGTTACTTTCGAAATATAATTCACAATTTTTTTTTATAGCAATCAATCAATTTTATTGCCATGGAAATTTATTGCCCAATATAGGAAAATTAAAAAAAAATTTCAACTGGAAATTTGACTATTCCAGTTATTTTACTTATTATTTTAATAGAAAATTCATCTTTTTTGTTTAAAAATTTTATTATTCTGTTAAAAATTTAATTATTTTGTTCGAAGTTGAACGATTTTGAAAAAAATCGTTTTATTCCGTCAAAAATTCAACTATTTTGTTGAAAATTTGTTTTTTTTATTGAATCAAACTGTTTTTGATTTGAAAATGAAAATTTTTTAGGTTAAAATATATGAAATGTTACATTCTTAGTTGAGGATTCATCTTTTTTCGTTGAAAATTAATGTTTTCAATCGAAAATTTAAATATGACATTTTTTGTTGAAAATTGATCTTTTTTATTTGAAAATTCATATATTTTGTTTAAAATTCGTCTTTATTTGGTAAAAAATTATTTTCTTGTTTGTAAATTCATCTATTTGATTTCAAATGTACCTTTTTCATTGAGAATTCATCATTTTTGGTTGAAAGTTGAAATACTTTGTTAAAAATGTCTTTTTTTGTATTGAAGATTCATCATTTCAGTTGAAAATTCATGTCTCTCGTTGAAAAATTAACTATTTTGTTAGCATTTTTTTGGTTAGACATTCATTTTTTTAAAATAAAATTTATCCATTCAATTTTTGGTTTAAAATTTATATTGTTTAGTTAAAAATTCAACTATTTGGTTCCGATAAAACAAGGATCGGTGTTTTTATATTATTTTACCATCAGTCGGTAAAACAGGAAGGTCGATATTTTTTATTTTGCATCTTAATATCGGTCGAAAATACAGATCCCTTCCATATATCAAGCCCTAGTCGGTATATCAGAGATTTACCTTACCGATTAAGTACTGGGCCCTGGTGGTGCCCCTTCAAATTAACGTCAAACTGGGGGGAGGGAAATAGGTGCGAAAATAAAAAAAATTGGTACATAGGTTTAGTGATATGCCTACTTGGAATTCTATGCATGCGCATCCAATGGTACTACTACTATTACAACTTGAATTGCCTACGCCTAGAATTTCTCGGTTTGAAATTCCCGCGGCTGGATATGGGGTCAATTTGAATTTTCGACAAGAAAATATTTCAGGTAACCAATAACAGATGGCGTCAGTGTAAATTTAGTCCATATCTTTGCTGAGTCGGTCTCGCAACATTCGGTATTACCATCTGTAGGTTTTACCGACCCTCAGCATTGCAGATTTATCAGCAGTCGGTAATTCAGATTTATCAGCAGTCGGTAATTCAGATTTATCAGCAGTCGGTAATTCAGATTTACTGTGTTGGTGATGGTGATCCTTGACGTAAATTACCAATCGCAATCATCATATACTTGGGAATCCCACCGATTTATGAAGTTTTGAAAACTAATCAGAATCCTCAGTTAATTTTTAACATTAATTTAGGTTCACAAATAGAAAATTTTCGTTAACTTTTTTAAGAAAACAACTATTTTTTATCTCATATATGAAAATAGTATCGCTGACTCACTCAGCTTTAGCAAATTGTTAAAACTTAACATTTAGTTTTGTTATAAATAATTTAGGTAAACAAATAGAAAATTTCACGTTTTTTCGTGACAAAATTCTTTTTTTCTTATATGTATCGTAGTAGCTTATTAAACTTAATTGCCTGCAAAATATTGTTGACACTTAAAATTTATCTTTGTTATAAACAATTTAGGTTGGCAAACGAAAAATTGTCATCAATTTTTTCTTGGAACAAAAATATTTTCCATCTTATATTTATTGAAATAATTTCGCAAACTTACTAAATCCCGGAAAATTTTAACACTTAATATTTAGCATTATCATAAATAATTCAAGTGAAAAAATAAAAAATCTCTATGTTATTAAATTTTGTGTGCTGCAAAATGTCATAAATACTTAATATTTATCTTTGTTATGAATAAATTAGGTAAACAGATCGACTAAACTATAAAATATTGTGGACACGTATCGTTAGGGATTATTATAGATAATTTGTGTAAACAAATGAAAAATCTTCATCTATTTTTCGTGGAAAAAAATCATTCTTCATTTTATATCTATAAAAATAGCTTTACAAACTGACTAAATTCCAGAAAATTGTTCACATTCAATATTTAGTAATTTTTTAAAATAATTTAAGATAAACAATAGCAAATTTTTATATAGCCTTAAAAATAGCTTATCAAACATAAAACTTACTAATATTCAAAATTTTCTGAATTCTATTAGGTTTCATAAGCTTCACACATAAAAAATCGAAAATATTTTTTTGCTAAAAAAAAGATAAATATTGTCTATTTATTTATTGAAATTATTTATAAAAAGATAAACCTTAAATATTGACAGTATTCTGTAGTTGATTAAAAAAAGTATCGACGAAAAGGGATGAAATTTACAATTTTTTAAATTAAATTATTGATAAAAAAGCTAAACATTAAGTGTTAACAATTTTCTGTGGGCTATCAAGTTTAAGAAGCTACTTTGATACATATTAGATGGTGAAGAATTTTTTTTCGTGATAAAAATATAAAAATGTTTTATTTAAAAAAAAAAATTTCAATCAAAATTTTTTTTTTCTCAAATTGCACTATATCAAATTTTTTATAAATTATTTTAAATTTCACCTGTAGTTCCAGAAACCATAGCTCGTCTCCAAATAAATCTTATGATTTCTACCAAAAAGATTTCCACGGCAATTTCCCAACCATACGTCGAAACCTTCGTCAGCCAGTAAAAAAGCTTAAAATTTTTTTTTTAAATATTAGGCAATTATTATATTATTTTATGATTAATCACTTAAAAAATAATAATTTGAAAAATATACCTAAGGACAATTGTGGACCAACTGAAATCCAATCGGCTGAAGATTGAGTAAGTGCATGAAGCAGATAGACAGGTGGTTTATTAATTAAAGTTTGATTAACTTTTTCACCTTTTCCACCTGGAATTCGATGAATTTCAATGGAATAGCCATCTTCTGTTTCAACAACATGTTTTTCGAAAGGATATCCATAATATTCGACCATGAAATCCTGTTTCAGAAGTAAAAATAATTTAAAAATATTATTATATATTATTAGATTCAATTTATTTAAAAAAATAGAGCAGTCAGATAAAAAGAGGCACAGAATTTTTAATAATTATTTTTATTATAATTTTGTATACCACACTTACAATTTTCATCATCATCTTTCTTCAAAAAGTCGAAAAGTAATAATTGCGAATTATGCAAAAGAAAAATTAATTTTATCAAATAACGTTTTTTCAATGTCGATTAAAATAAAAAAAAATGAGTAACACTTTTTTTCCTTCACTTAGTAAAATCTAAGAATTTTAAAATAAATTAAAATTAAATTCAGAATCATATTTAACGTCCAATACTCAAGGTAATGCATAGAATTCCTGAAAATAAAAACAAGAATCCAACGACCAAAGGACAACCACCATAAAATACTTCTATTGTAATTTCAAGAAAAAAAAAAAATTCTTAAAAAAAAAGAAATGTTTTCTTCGGACAAAAATAAAGAAGAGGAAAGAAAACTGTAAAGCCAACCAACCAAATCCCCTTATAAAAAATTTGGGATTCGGTTGGTTGCCTTCTCATTCTTCTTTCCTCTTTTTTATTTTTGTCCGAAGAAACAAAAAATTTTTTTCAAGAAATTTTTTTTTTTTTAGGAAATGTTTACTTTTTTTTTCAAATTACAATAGGAGCGTTTTATGGTGGTTGTACAAATTTGGTCGTTAGATTCTTGTTATTATTTTCAGGAATTCTTTACATTTACTCGAAAAGTCATATTTGCGAGTTATGAAAAAAAAATGATTCGTATCAAATAACGTTTTTTCAATGTCGATTGAAATGAAAAAAAAATTAAGAACACTATTTTTTTTCCTTCACTTAGTAAAATCTAAGAATTTTAAATTAGATTAAAGTCAAATTCAAAATCCTATTTAACGTCCAATACTCAAGTTAATGTATA